>JAVKPL010010635.1:5000-35000 GCA_032173675.1 Gastrolobium villosum
AATGAGTCAGTTATAAAGTAATGAGGCTGTTACGTGTGGAGTTAAGTTATTCAGATCAATGAAGAGGATTGCGATGCGGGATGAAACTTGGATGATATTAATGAGTTAGTTATAAAGTAATGAGGCTGTTATGTGTGGAGTTATGTTATTCATATCAATGATTAATGAGTCAGTTATAAAGTAATGAGCCTGTTACGTGTGGAGTTAAGTTATTCAGATCAATGAAAAGGATTGCGATGCGGGATGAAACTTGGATGATATTAATGAGTTAGTTATAAAGTAATGAGGCTGTTATGTGTGGAGTTATGTTATTCATATCAATGATTAATGAGTCAGTTATAAAGTAATGAGGCTGTTACGTGTGGAGTTATGTTATTCAGATCAATGAAGAGGATTGCGATGCGGGATGAAACATGGATGATATTAATGAGTTAGTTATAAAGTAATGAGGCTGTTATGTGTGGAGTTATGTTATTCATATCAATGATTAATGAGTCAGTTATAAAGTAATGAGGCTGTTACGTGTGGAGTTATGTTATTCAGATCAATGAAGAGGATTGCGATGCGGGATGAAACTTGGATGATATTAATGAGTTAGTTATAAAGTAATGAGGCTGTTATGTGTGGAGTTATGTTATTCATATCAATGATTAATGAGTCAGTTATAAAGTAATGAGGCTGTTACGTGTGGAGTTATGTTATTCAGATCAATGAAGAGGATTGCGATGCGGGATGAAACTTGGATGATATTAATGAGTTAGTTATAAAGTAATGAGGCTGTTATGTGTGGAGTTATGTTATTCATATCAATGATTAATGAGTCAGTTATAAAGTAATGAGGCTGTTACGTGTGGAGTTAAGTTATTCAGATCAATGAAGAGGATTGCGATGCGGGATGAAACTTGGATGATATTAATGAGTTAGTTATAAAGTAATGAGGCTGTTATGTGTGGAGTTATGTTATTCATATCAATGATTAATGAGTCAGTTATAAAGTAATGAGGCTGTTACGTGTGGAGTTATATTATTCAGATCAATGAAGAGGATTGCGATGCGGGATGAAACATGGATGATATTAATGAGTTAGTTATAAAGTAATGAGGCTGTTATGTGTGGAGTTATGTTATTCATATCAATGATTAATGAGTCAGTTATAAAGTAATGAGGCTGTTACGTGTGGAGTTATGTTATTCAGATCAATGAAGAGGATTGCGATGCGGGATGAAACTTGGATGATATTAATGAGTTAGTTATAAAGTAATGAGGCTGTTATGTGTGGAGTTATGTTATTCATATCAATGATTAATGAGTCAGTTATAAAGTAATGAGGCTGTTACGTGTGGAGTTATGTTATTCAGATCAATGAAGAGGATTGCGATGCGGGATGAAACTTGGATGATATTAATGAGTTAGTTATAAAGTAATGAGGCTGTTATGTGTGGAGTTATGTTATTCATATCAATGATTAATGAGTCAGTTATAAAGTAATGAGGCTGTTACGTGTGGAGTTAAGTTATTCAGATCAATGAAGAGGATTGCGATGCGGGATGAAACTTGGATGATATTAATGAGTTAGTTATAAAGTAATGAGGCTGTTATGTGTGGAGTTATGTTATTCATATCAATGATTAATGAGTCAGTTATAAAGTAATGAGGCTGTTACGTGTGGAGTTATATTATTCAGATCAATGAAGAGGATTGCGATGCGGGATGAAACATGGATGATATTAATGAGTTAGTTATAAAGTAATGAGGCTGTTATGTGTGGAGTTATGTTATTCATATCAATGATTAATGAGTCAGTTATAAAGTAATGAGGCTGTTACGTGTGGAGTTATGTTATTCAGATCAATGAAGAGGATTGCGATGCGGGATGAAACTTGGATGATATTAATGAGTTAGTTATAAAGTAATGAGGCTGTTATGTGTGGAGTTATGTTATTCATATCAATGATTAATGAGTCAGTTATAAAGTAATGAGGCTGTTACGTGTGGAGTTATGTTATTCAGATCAATGAAGAGGATTGCGATGCGGGATGAAACTTGGATGATATTAATGAGTTAGTTATAAAGTAATGAGGCTGTTATGTGTGGAGTTATGTTATTCATATCAATGATTAATGAGTCAGTTATAAAGTAATGAGGCTGTTACGTGTGGAGTTAAGTTATTCAGATCAATGAAGAGGATTGCGATGCGGGATGAAACTTGGATGATATTAATGAGTTAGTTATAAAGTAATGAGGCTGTTATGTGTGGAGTTATGTTATTCATATCAATGATTAATGAGTCAGTTACAAAGTAATGAGGCTGTTACGTGTGGAGTTAAGTTATTCAGATCAATGAAGAGGATTGCTGTAACGCCCTCCCTTGTATGCATCCAAGAGAGTCGTTTGCTAAGCGGAATTAGAGTCGTTAACGTCACATGAGCTAACAAAGAGTCTTATAGCAGTATACAAATCCGTAAGGCATTTCAATAGTCCTTCTAACTTCTGTTTGGACGATAAAAAATATTTCAAGTGATTTAGAAAGAGCACGTTTGGGGCTTCGCGTGCATATAAAATAATAGTAAATCAGAGTTCGTTTGCTCATAAAAACACCACCCGTAAGGTGCACTGTAAAAATTTCAGCACTTAAATTCTTTTCACAAAGGTTTTCCAAAATAGCCGCTGTTCATAAAAGTTCAAGCTAACATAGAGATGATAAGGACTACAGTCATCCAAGAGTACCAAAACATTAGTCATTACAGTCATCCAATTAACAAACAGCAACAGTGATAATCCACGCATCAGCAATCAACAGCAAAACATCACTCCTTCAAATGCTTTTACGTCCTCCTGCCATTTTGGAAAAATAGCAGCCCCGAAGGGGTGAGAATAATCCCAGTAGTGTGGCAACAAAACCAGTAATATAACAGTATTAACTAGGCACAAAATCATAAACAGTCACTTCAACATATCCTTGTTCCTTTTTCTTTTTCCTTTTCATCATATTCATATATTGCGTATATAACGCCTTTCCTTTGCGCTTTTAGCACCGTCGTGCGCGCACTTCACAGTGGAATCAAATATCCCTTGGCACCTGAGCTCCATGTGGATTCCAACTGTGGGCCTATGCGGACTGATGCCAAGTGTCCCATACCCCGGTACCTTGGGGATGCCTATATGATGCTTGCTCAAAACACATGGTCCTGTACATAACTATTCTAAAAAGCAAGACTTATATGCTCTTGGTACATGCATGCCATGCTATGCTTTCACACACAAAACGTACAAAAATGCGGTATGATGTAAGGTGCATGCTTATATACCTTTCATATGCGTTATGCTGCCACATAACGTCTTTACCTCATAATCATAAAGCCATCACGGCACATTTTTGGCAGTTTCCTTTCATCATAATGGAACATAATATTTTTACGGCATATGGAGCATCATGTCACAATTTTATACCAGTAGTCAATAGTCACATTAGGCAATATCGCCTGACACTTACCTTTGCGTGCCTTAAATATTACCAAACAGCAGCGAAGTATCTCACTTCTTAAGCGCACCTAAATCAATTACAACTAATCATTTACAGTGGCTATTTACAGCAGAAACAGTGAGCATACAGCAGTGTCTTACAGCAGCAAAACAGTGAGCATACAGCAGTGTTTTACAGTGGAAAACAGTGATCATACAGCAGTGTTTACAGCAGCAAAACAGTGAGCATACAGCAGCGTTTTTACAGCAGAAAACAGTGACGTTTGTGCTTAAAACAGTGAACAGAAAACAGTGGTATTTTCCTTAAAAACAGTGGACAGAAACAGTGACGTTTTACAGCAGGAAAACGGTAAACATACAGCAGAAACAGTGAACGTTTTAAAACAGAAACAGTGACGTTTTACAGTGGCAGAAACAGTGGCATAGGAATGTTAAAACAGCGACATAAATAGTGACTTTTGAACATCAAAACAGTGGCATGAGTAGTGATGTTTATGCATCAAAACAGTGGCATGAATGGTACATTTTTGAGCATTAAAACAGTAGCATAAATCATGGTTTTTTGGACATTGAAACAGTGGCATATTATGGACTAACAGTGGCATTTTATGCATAAAAACAGTGGCATATGATGACTAAAACAGTGGCATTTTATGCATAAAAACAGTGGCATATGATGACTAAAACAGTGGCATTTTATGCATAAAAACAGTGGCATATGATGACTAAAACAGTGAGTGTTTTTATGCAGAAACAGTGACATATAATGTGCAGAAACAGTGGCATATATGTGCAGAAACAGTGGCATATAAGGTGCAGAAACAGTGGCATATATGTGCAGAAACAGTGGCATATAAGGTGCAGAAACAGTGGCATATATGTGCAGAAACAGTGGCATATAAGGTGCAGAAACAGTGGCATATATGTGCAGAAACAGTGGCATATAATGTGCAGAAACAGTGGCATATAATGGTGATCTTGAGGAACCGAAATAGTGAGCATTTTACCCTCAAAACAGTGGCACATTCATAGGGAAACAGTGGCATTTGCATACAAAACAGTGGCATAGTATCTTAAGCATAACCATGAGACTTTCACTCTACAACTCATGCATACAAGTCATCATAAAATGGCTCCATACTTATATTTTAACCATGCTCAATCAAGAATCCAAAGCAAAACATATTCAAGGAGGCATTCAAGCACACATACATGGTTACACAATGAAAGAGGTCTAAGTTCAAGGCTTACCTCTTGTAGCACACACTTCACCACACCCTTTCTAGCTCTACTTCACAACAAGTCCCCACTTCCTATGATGATCTATGCGCACACAAGGTGAGGATGAACAAGCTTGGACAGTTTCAAGGTTGAAGACAAGGCTGGGCAGTGAGAGGGAAAAGAGGGGAAACTCACACTTCACTTGTGTCTAGGCCACGGTTTGATGGTGAGGGAAGGAGGGAGTTGGCTTGGCAAAGTCTTCTTGCTCCAAGGAAGCTTGTTGGTTCGGCTAGAGGGTGAGGAGGAGGAGATGTTGGCTGCACTTGTACATGAGGCCAGCCCCTTCCTTATGCGCATATTTAAAGGGAAAGTGAGGAGAAGTGGCATGATTAAGCATCATGAAAATTCTGGTTACTTGAAGAGGTGGGACTGCACATTTGGTTGCTTCTAAAGTACACTATGCACATGCAAGGAGGTGAGGGGGATATGTTCAGATTTGAAAGTTGTCCTAAGTCAGAAAAATTTCTGCACAATTGACCAAGCTATGCGCATAAGATGGAGTGGAGGAGGTGCATCATAAGCACAAGTAAGAGGTTTACTAAGTCAACATGCAAGACAACCACATGGCAGCCCAAAAATCTGCATTGATGCAGTCTAGGTGCGCAAATGATGAGAGGTTGCAGCCCCAAAAAATCTTCTTTGGTTGCATGTGGAAGAAAGGGGGAGATTTGGCTCATGATGGACTGCCTAAAGCATGCAAAAATCTGCACAATTCAGCCTCATGATGGAAGGTGTAAGGTGGTTCTCCAAGTCAACAAGTTAGGCAGTTTTGTGACACAAGAAATCTGATCCAAGACTCTCTACATGTGCGCCTAAATGAGGTGTATGCAGCCCAAAATGGTGCTAAGGAGTGCATGTGTCTTCCATGCAAAGAAGTTGAATCCAAATGGTGCACAAGCTAGGTGATGTGGCGGTCAAACAAGGAAGAAGTTGGCAGATTTTTCTAGGCCCTTTTGCGCAAGAATGAGTGGAAATTACACTTGCCAAGTGGTTGTTCCTTGATACACAAGACACCCTAGTTGGACAAGGCTTAGGGGAGATAAGGGTGGACACAACCTTGGGCTGAACTAGCTTGATCCAAGAGCCATCCTTGGGCCATTGGCCACACACACAAAGGATCCAATCACACAAGTCCAATAGTAACAAGTCCACACACACACTAGCCCACTACCAAAGTCCACTAAGCACTAAAGCCTTCTAACACACACTCACATTACTCATATGATTAAATTCACATGTCTACATATGTATCCTCCTATGATTTAATTTAATTAATTACCTTAGTCTTATCCAAGGATAAAGGTCAACCAATTCGTAAACCATCACACATAAACCATAAATCCGAAATCTATACATACATCAATAACATATAGTACTTATGTATTTTACTAATTATGCGGGATGTTACACTCTCCCCACCAAAAAGGAATTTTGTCCGCAAAATAAACTTACTTAGGAGCTAAACAGTTCTGGATAGCGTTTCTGAATGTCGTCCTCGCGCTCCCAAGTGGCTTCAGTTGCTGATCTGTTGTTCCATAATACTTTCACCAACGGAATCTCCTTAGAACGGAGTCGCTTGACGGATCTTTCAAGGATTTGCAACGGTTGCACTTGATACGTCAGATTTTCCTTTAGTTCCACTTCTTCTGGCTGTAACACGTGAGATGGATCAGAGAGATACCTCCGTAGCTGCGACACATGAAATACATTGTGAATTCCTGACAAATTGGGTGGTAAGGCCAATCGGTATGCAGACTCTCCAATCCGGTCCATAATCAGATACGGTCCTAAGTATCGAGGACTTAACTTCTTTACACCCATTCTCCTTCCGAGTCCCGATGTAGGAGTGATTCTCAAAAATACATGGTCTCCGACTTCGAAAGATAGAGGCTTATGACGCTTGTCGTAATAACTCTTCTGTCTGGCCTGAGCCCGCTGAATATTCTCCCGAATCTTCTTTACTTGTTCGGATGTCTCTTGAATTAGATCAGGTCCTAACATACTTCGCTCACCTACTTCAGTCCAGCATAAAGGGGATCTGCATTTTCTCCCATACAAAGCTTCATACGGTGCCATCTGAATACTGGAGTGGTAACTGTTGTTGTAAGCAAACTCAATCAACGAAAGATAACTATCCCAGCTGCCTCCTAACTCCAAAATGCATGCTCGCAACATGTCCTCTAATGCTTGAATGGTGCGTTCCGTTTGACCATCGGTCTGCGGATGATAAGCAGTACTCAACCTCAATTGGGTCCCTAATGCTCTTTGAAAGGATTCCCAAAACTTAGATGTAAACTTGGG
Source organism: Gastrolobium villosum (assembly GCA_032173675.1). Lineage (NCBI taxonomy): Eukaryota > Viridiplantae > Streptophyta > Magnoliopsida > Fabales > Fabaceae > Gastrolobium > Gastrolobium villosum. The sequence continues at coordinate 12,066 of JAVKPL010010635.1, forward strand.
ATCACGATCACTGACAATACTCGTAGGAACTCCGTGCAGCTTCACGATCTCCTGCAGATAAATTCTGGCAAGCCTCTCTGTATCATACGTGGTTCTAACACGTAAGAAATGAGCTGACTTCGTTAAACGATCGACAATCACCCAGATAGAATCATATCCTTCTCGCGTCCGAGGAAGTCCAACTACAAAATCCATCGCAATACTGTCCCACTTCCATCCGGGAATCTCCAAAGGTTGAAGGAGTCCCGACGGTTTCTGATGTTCGTACTTCACCTTCTGACAAGTTAAGCACCGAGATACATACTCCGCAATATCACGCTTCATACCCGGCCACCAAAACGAGGTCTTCAAATCATGGTACATCTTCGTGGATCCAGGATGAACTGCATACTTACCCTTGTGAGCCTCCTGTAAAACTTCTTGTTTCAACTCTTCCTTCGGCACAACCAGCCGTCCTTGAAATCTCCAAACATCATTCTCATCCTTTACAACATCTTGGTTGCCAACCACATCACGGACTAACTCTTCATCTTTCTGAGCCTCCTTAATTCTACTGATCAATTCATTCTCCACTTTTATATTTCCCAATCTTATGCTCTTCCCTCTCTCGCCTACCGATAAGTTCAAGTCTCGAAAGGCCTCAAACAATTTCAGCTCTTCCATCATCAGAGTTGCAGTGTGCAGTGTCTTCCTACTCAGGGCGTCAGCTACCACGTTTGCCTTTCCTGGGTGGTATTTAAGTTCAAAATCATAGTCCTTCAGAAATTCCATCCACCGTCGTTGCCGCATATTCAGCTCCTTCTGGTCGAACAAGTACTTCAAACTCTCATGATCGCTGAACACGTCAAACTGCGAACCATACAAGTGGTGCCTCCAGATTTTAAGTGCGAACACTATAGCTGCTAACTCCAAATCGTGCGTACGATAATTTTCTTCGTGAGGCTTAAGTTGTCGAGATGCGTAAGCTACTGCCATACGGTCCTGCATCAACACGCATCCAAGTCCTTTCAGCGACGCATCACAGTATACTTCGAACTTTTGAGTAGGATCCGGAATCGTGAGTACGGGAGCACTTGTCAATCTGCTCTTTAGTTCCAAGAAACATTCTTCACAAGCTTCAGTCCACTCAAAAGGCTTATCCTTCCGAGTGAGGCGAGTAAGAGGTTGCACTATCTGCGAGAAATTCTGGATGAACCTTCGATAGTATCCAGCAAGACCTAAGAAACTTCTTACTTCGGTGACAGTCTTGGGTCGTTCCCAATTCATGACAGCTTCAACCTTGCTGGGGTCCACCGCGATACCTTCTGATGAAATGACATGGCCCAGAAACTGGACCTCTTTAAGCCAAAACTCGCACTTCGACCATTTCGCGTACAACTGCTTCTCCTTCAAGATTTGCAAGACAATCCTCAGATGTTCCGCGTGCAGCTCTTCATTAGCTGAGTAAATCAGGATGTCGTCGATAAACACAATAACGAACTGATCAAGAAACGGGCGGAAGATGCGGTTCATGTAGTCCATGAATACCGCTGGAGCATTCGTAAGTCCGAATGGGATCACCTGATATTCGTAGTGCCCATAACGAGTCCTAAAAGCGGTTTTCGGAATATCCTCCGGTTTGACCCGGATCTGATGGTATCCCGATCGTAAATCTATCTTGGAAAAGACTCTGGCTCCTCTCAGCTGGTCCATCAAATCGTCGATCCTCGGTAGCGGATACTTATTCTTCACCGTTACTTTGTTCAGCTGGCGGTAATCTACGCACAGACGTAAACTTCCATCCTTCTTCTTAATCAAGATGGCTGGAGCACCCCATGGGGAGGTACTCGGTCTGATGAATTCCTTTGCCAAAAGCTCTTCTATCTGCTTCTTCAACTCGCGAAGTTCCAATGGCGCCATACGATACGGGGCAATGGAGATTGGTCCAACTCCAGGAACAAGTTCGATAGAAAATTCTATTTCCCTATGAGGAGGCAATCGAGGTATTTCATCCGGGAATACCTCCTCGAATTCTCTAACTACCGGTACATTCTGAATTTGATTGTCAACCGAGGTCTCAGCCTCGATCGACAAAAGATACCCTGCTGCTCCCTTGCGGAGCTCTTTTCTAACTTGCAATAACGAAATGAGAGAGAAAGGTTGAAAATTACCATCTTTCGCAGGAACAACGACTTTCCCCGCTCGACAGTCCAAAGTTATCCCGTTTTCCGTCAACCAGTCCATACCGATAATCACATCGAAGTTGAATACCGGCAGGACCACCAAGTTAACTGTATACGTGTTCCCTTCATACTGCAAGATAACACCTCTGCAGATCTCTGAGGCTGTGCACGATCCTCCAGTAGGTGTGCTGATGTGTAACTCATAAGGTAACGGGGTTGGGGTGATGCCTATTCTCAAGGCAGTATGCTTTGCCATAAAAGATCCAGACGCTCCAGAATCAAAGATAACAGAAATTGAGTGACCATTCAAAGTGACATTACCTTTGATCAGGTTGGGAAACTTCTGTGCTTCATTTGCATCCAATGTGAACACCCGAGCTTGCGTAGGCTGTTGGTCAGCGTTCTGGGGGCACTTGTAAGCAAAATGTCCTTGCTGGCCGCATCTGAAACATGCATTGTTGTTCTTGCGACAGACTCCAAAGTGATTCTTTCCACATGTAGCACAAACAGTCGCGCCCTGACGTCCAGTCGACGATTGACCCACCGTAAAGTTTCTCTTAAAATTTCCAGGCCGTGCCTGCAACTGCGTACCTCTGCCTCGACCCCTACCAGGTGCCGTCCTGAAGAATCTGCCTGCTCGGTTTCCTCCGTGGAATTGTGTTGGTGGCTTGTTCAAGTTCTTGGCCTCATTAATGATTCCTTCTGCCTGACGACTCTGGTTGATGAGTTCCGGAAGTGTACGATTAGCCGTCGTCAAAATGAGCTTGCGGATTTCCGGATGTAATCCGATTTCGAACTTCTCCACCTGCCATTCTTCATCATAAATGTTCCGATCAAAGTTGGCGTACTCGATCAGCTGCCCAAATTTTGCAATATACTCATTAACCGTCATGTTATCCTGCCTGAGTGACAGCAGTTCAGTGTGCTTCATTCTTCTCATAGCCTTAGGAAAATACTTATCCAGAAATACTTGTCTGAATACGGCCCATGTTAGTTCCACGTCCTGAGCTCTCAGCAGAGCCCTCGCACCAGTCCACCATGTTAAAGCTTCTCCCATCAGCTGGTACGACGCGTAATCAGTCTTCTGCGCTTCTGGGCATGCCATGCGTTCAAAGATATGCTCGATCATCTGCAGCCACTTTGCTGCAGCCTCAGGGTTGTCTTCTCCCTCAAAGGTAGGTGGTTGGAAGTTGCGGAAGTCTTTCAACCTCCGACGGGCAATTTCTTCTGCATTTTCATGCAGTGGGGGTTGGTTCTGATTCTGTTGCCTATGGTCGCGCCATTCCTGGCTCATATTCTGGATAAACGTTGCCAGTCCCCCAATGGTAGTGATAAGATCCTCTTCCGCATCGCCAGACCTTCCCCGAGTTGAACCGCGACCACCTGCCATGATTCTGCACTCACAATATCAGGAAATGAGTTGATCAGGCTCACCGCAAGTTATTCATGGCAGCAGTCTCAAGTAGGTACTCGAGTTCAATTCGGACCAGTTAGCTATGCATCCGTGTCTTATCACAGAACAGTCTACACAATCTAACTATCCTAGTCAATATATCCTCAAGCACTTAAACTATAGCACATTTAGACAGTCAATCAGCAGACAACCACAATCAACAATCAATTCAATCAAACACAAGCAAATCCATGGACCAAACTGCTCTGATACCAATTAGTGTAACGCCCTCCCTTGTATGCATCCAAGAGAGTCGTTTGCTAAGCGGAATTAGAGTCGTTAACGTCACATGAGCTAACAAAGAGTCTTATAGCAGTATACAAATCCGTAAGGCATTTCAATAGTCCTTCTAACTTCTGTTTGGACGATAAAAAATATTTCAAGTGATTTAGAAAGAGCACGTTTGGGGCTTCGCGTGCATATAAAATAATAGTAAATCAGAGTTCGTTTGCTCATAAAAACACCACCCGTAAGGTGCACTGTAAAAATTTCAGCACTTAAATTCTTTTCACAAAGGTTTTCCAAAATAGCCGCTGTTCATAAAAGTTCAAGCTAACATAGAGATGATAAGGACTACAGTCATCCAAGAGTACCAAAACATTAGTCATTACAGTCATCCAATTAACAAACAGCAACAGTGATAATCCACGCATCAGCAATCAACAGCAAAACATCACTCCTTCAAATGCTTTTACGTCCTCCTGCCATTTTGGAAAAATAGCAGCCCCGAAGGGGTGAGAATAATCCCAGTAGTGTGGCAACAAAACCAGTAATATAACAGTATTAACTAGGCACAAAATCATAAACAGTCACTTCAACATATCCTTGTTCCTTTTTCTTTTTCCTTTTCATCATATTCATATATTGCGTATATAACGCCTTTCCTTTGCGCTTTTAGCACCGTCGTGCGCGCACTTCACAGTGGAATCAAATATCCCTTGGCACCTGAGCTCCATGTGGATTCCAACTGTGGGCCTATGCGGACTGATGCCAAGTGTCCCATACCCCGGTACCTTGGGGATGCCTATATGATGCTTGCTCAAAACACATGGTCCTGTACATAACTATTCTAAAAAGCAAGACTTATATGCTCTTGGTACATGCATGCCATGCTATGCTTTCACACACAAAACGTACAAAAATGCGGTATGATGTAAGGTGCATGCTTATATACCTTTCATATGCGTTATGCTGCCACATAACGTCTTTACCTCATAATCATAAAGCCATCACGACACATTTTTGGCAGTTTCCTTTCATCATAATGGAACATAATATTTTTACGGCATATGGAGCATCATGTCACAATTTTATACCAGTAGTCAATAGTCACATTAGGCAATATCGCCTGACACTTACCTTTGCGTGCCTTAAATATTACCAAACAGCAGCGAAGTATCTCACTTCTTAAGCGCACCTAAATCAATTACAACTAATCATTTACAGTGGCTATTTACAGCAGAAACAGTGAGCATACAGCAGTGTCTTACAGCAGCAAAACAGTGAGCATACAGCAGTGTTTTACAGTGGAAAACAGTGATCATACAGCAGTGTTTACAGCAGCAAAACAGTGAGCATACAGCAGCATTTTTACAGCAGAAAACAGTGACGTTTGTGCTTAAAACAGTGAACAGAAAACAGTGGTATTTTCCTTAAAAACAGTGGACAGAAACAGTGACGTTTTACAGCAGGAAAACGGTAAACATACAGCAGAAACAGTGAACGTTTTAAAACAGAAACAGTGATGTTTTACAGTGGCAGAAACAGTGGCATAGGAATGTTAAAACAGCGACATAAATAGTGACTTTTGAACATCAAAACAGTGGCATGAGTAGTGATGTTTATGCATCAAAACAGTGGCATGAATGGTACATTTTTGAGCATTAAAACAGTAGCATAAATCATGGTTTTTTGGACATTGAAACAGTGGCATATTATTGACTAACAGTGGCATTTTATGCATAAAAACAGTGGCATATGATGACTAAAACAGTGGCATTTTATGCATAAAAACAGTGGCATATGATGACTAAAACAGTGGCATTTTATGCATAAAAACAGTGGCATATGATGACTAAAACAATGAGTGTTTTTATGCAGAAACAGTGACATATAATGTGCAGAAACAGTGGCATATATGTGCAGAAACAGTGGCATATAAGGTGCAGAAACAGTGGCATATATGTGCAGAAACAGTGGCATATAAGGTGCAGAAACAGTGGCATATATGTGCAGAAACAGTGGCATATAAGGTGCAGAAACAGTGGCATATATGTGCAGAAACAGTGGCATATAATGTGCAGAAACAGTGGCATATAATGGTGATCTTGAGGAACCGAAATAGTGAGCATTTTACCCTCAAAACAGTGGCACATTCATAGGGAAACAGTGGCATTTGCATACAAAACAGTGGCATAGTATCTTAAGCATAACCATGAGACTTTCACTCTACAACTCATGCATACAAGTCATCATAAAATGGCTCCATACTTATATTTTAACCATGCTCAATCAAGAATCCAAAGCAAAACATATTCAAGGAGGCATTCAAGCACACATACATGGTTACACAATGAAAGAGGTCTAAGTTCAAGGCTTACCTCTTGTAGCACACACTTCACCACACCCTTTCTAGCTCTACTTCACAACAAGTCCCCACTTCCTATGATGATCTATGCGCACACAAGGTGAGGATGAACAAGCTTGGACAGTTTCAAGGTTGAAGACAAGGCTGGGCAGTGAGAGGGAAAAGAGGGGAAACTCACACTTCACTTGTGTCTAGGCCACGGTTTGATGGTGAGGGAAGGAGGGAGTTGGCTTGGCAAAGTCTTCTTGCTCCAAGGAAGCTTGTTGGTTCGGCTAGAGGGTGAGGAGGAGGAGATGTTGGCTGCACTTGTACATGAGGCCAGCCCCTTCCTTATGCGCATATTTAAAGGGAAAGTGAGGAGAAGTGGCATGATTAAGCATCATGAAAATTCTGGTTACTTGAAGAGGTGGGACTGCACATTTGGTTGCTTCTAAAGTACACTATGCACATGCAAGGAGGTGAGGGGGATATGTTCAGATTTGAAAGTTGTCCTAAGTCAGAAAAATTTCTGCACAATTGACCAAGCTATGCGCATAAGATGGAGTGGAGGAGGTGCATCATAAGCACAAGTAAGAGGTTTACTAAGTCAACATGCAAGACAACCACATGGCAGCCCAAAAATCTGCATTGATGCAGTCTAGGTGCGCAAATGATGAGAGGTTGCAGCCCCAAAAAATCTTCTTTGGTTGCATGTGGAAGAAAGGGGGAGATTTGGCTCATGATGGACTGCCTAAAGCATGCAAAAATCTGCACAATTCAGCCTCATGATGGAAGGTGTAAGGTGGTTCTCCAAGTCAACAAGTTAGGCAGTTTTGTGACACAAGAAATCTGATCCAAGACTCTCTACATGTGCGCCTAAATGAGGTGTATGCAGCCCAAAATGGTGCTAAGGAGTGCATGTGTCTTCCATGCAAAGAAGTTGAATCCAAATGGTGCACAAGCTAGGTGATGTGGCGGTCAAACAAGGAAGAAGTTGGCAGATTTTTCTAGGTCCTTTTGCGCAAGAATGAGTGGAAATTACACTTGCCAAGTGGTTGTTCCTTGATACACAAGACACCCTAGTTGGACAAGGCTTAGGGGAGATAAGGGTGGACACAACCTTGGGCTGAACTAGCTTGATCCAAGAGCCATCCTTGGGCCATTGGCCACACACACAAAGGATCCAATCACACAAGTCCAATAGTAACAAGTCCACACACACACTAGCCCACTACCAAAGTCCACTAAGCACTAAAGCCTTCTAACACACACTCACATTACTCATATGATTAAATTCACATGTCTACATATGTATCCTCCTATGATTTAATTTAATTAATTACCTTAGTCTTATCCAAGGATAAAGGTCAACCAATTCGTAAACCATCACACATAAACCATAAATCCGAAATCTATACATACATCAATAACATATAGTACTTATGTATTTTACTAATTATGCGGGATGTTACAATTGCGATGCGGGATGAAACTTGGATGATATTAATGAGTTAGTTATAAAGTAATGAGGCTGTTATATGTGGAGTTATGTTATTCATATCAATGATTAATGAGTCAGTTATAAAGTAATGAGGCTGTTACGTGTGGAGTTATGTTATTCAGATCAATGAAGAGGATTGCGATGCGGGATGAAACTTGGATGATATTAATGAGTTAGTTATAAAGTAATGAGGCTGTTATGTGTGGAGTTATGTTATTCATATCAATGATTAATGAGTCAGTTATAAAGTAATGAGGCTGTTACGTGTGGAGTTAAGTTATTCAGATCAATGAAGAGGATTGCGATGCGGGATGAAACTTGGATGATATTAATGAGTTAGTTATAAAGTAATGAGGCTGTTATGTGTGGAGTTATGTTATTCATATCAATGATTAATGAGTCAGTTATAAAGTAATGAGGCTGTTACGTGTGGAGTTAAGTTATTCAGATCAATGAAGAGGATTGCGATGCGGGATGAAACTTGGATGATATTAATGAGTTAGTTATAAAGTAAAGAGGCTGTTATGTGTGGAGTTATGTTATTCATATCAATGATTAATGAGTCAGTTATAAAGTAATGAGGCTGTTACGTGTGGAGTTAAGTTATTCAGATCAATGAAGAGGATTGCGATGCGGGATGAAACTTGGATGATATTAATGAGTTAGTTATAAAGTAATGAGGCTGTTATGTGTGGAGTTATGTTATTCATATCAATGATTAATGAGTCAGTTATAAAGTAATGAGGCTGTTACGTGTGGAGTTAAGTTATTCAGATCAATGAAGAGGATTGCGATGCGGGATGAAACTTGGATGATATTAATGAGTTAGTTATAAAGTAATGAGGCTGTTATGTGTGGTGTTATTCAGATCAATGAAGAGGATTGCGATGCGGGATGAAACTTGGATGATATTAATGAGTTAGTTATAAAGTTATGAGGCTGTTATGTGTGGAGTTATGTTATTTATATCAATGATTAATGAGTCAGTTATAAAGTAATGAGGCTGTTACGTGTGGAGTTAAGTTATTCAGATCAATGAAGAGGATTGCGATGCGGGATGAAACTTGGATGATATTAATGAGTTAGTTATAAAGTAATGAGGCTGTTATGTGTGGAGTTATGTTATTCATATCAATGATTAATGAGTCAGTTATAAAGTAATGAGGCTGTTACGTGTGGAGTTAAGTTATTCAGATCAATGAAGAGGATTGCGATGCGGGATGAAACTTGGATGATATTAATGAGTTAGTTATAAAGTAATGAGGCTGTTATGTGTGGAGTTATGTTATTCATATCAATGATTAATGAGTCAGTTATAAAGTAATGAGGCTGTTACGTGTGGAGTTATGTTATTCAGATCAATGAAGAGGATTGCGATGCGGGATGAAACTTGGATGATATTAATGAGTTAGTTATAAAGTAATGAGGCTGTTATGTGTGGAGTTATGTTATTCATATCAATGATTAATGAGTCAGTTATAAAGTAATGAGGCTGTTACGTGTGGAGTTATGTTATTCAGATCAATGAAGAGGATTGCGATGCGGGATGAAACTTGGATGATATTAATGAGTTAGTTATAAAGTAATGAGGCTGTTATGTGTGGAGTTATGTTATTCATATCAATGATTAATGAGTCAGTTATAAAGTAATGAGGCTGTTACGTGTGGAGTTATGTTATTCAGATCAATGAAGAGGATTGCGATGCGGGATGAAACTTGGATGATATTAATGAGTTAGTTATAAAGTAATGAGGCTGTTATGTGTGGAGTTATGTTATTCATATCAATGATTAATGAGTCAGTTATAAAGTAATGAGGCTGTTACGTGTGGAGTTATGTTATTCAGATCAATGAAGAGGATTGCGATGCGGGATGAAACTTGGATGATATTAATGAGTTAGTTATAAAGTAATGAGGCTGTTATGTGTGGAGTTATGTTATTCATATCAATGATTAATGAGTCAGTTATAAAGTAATGAGGCTGTTACGTGTGGAGTTATGTTATTCAGATCAATGAAGAGGATTGCGATGCGGGATGAAACTTGGATGATATTAATGAGTTAGTTATAAAGTAATGAGGCTGTTATGTGTGGAGTTATGTTATTCATATCAATGATTAATGAGTCAGTTATAAAGTAATGAGGCTGTTACGTGTGGAGTTATGTTATTCAGATCAATGAAGAGGATTGCGATGCGGGATGAAACTTGGATGATATTAATGAGTTAGTTATAAAGTAATGAGGCTGTTATGTGTGGAGTTATGTTATTCATATCAATGATTAATGAGTCAGTTATAAAGTAATGAGGCTGTTACGTGTGGAGTTATGTTATTCAGATCAATGAAGAGGATTGCGATGCGGGATGAAACTTGGATGATATTAATGAGTTAGTTATAAAGTAATGAGGCTGTTATGTGTGGAGTTATGTTATTTATATCAATGATTAATGAGTCAGTTATAAAGTAATGAGGCTGTTACGTGTGGAGTTAAGTTATTCAGATAAAAAATATTTCAGGCCCCGAAAAAGCGGTCTAAACGATGGAATTTGGCAAAAATAGGGTGGGCGTAACGATTCTCTGGTTAGTCTTGATCGGATGGCCACCCTCTACAAATTGGGCCTTCTTCCTCCTCGCAAAAAAAGTGGTCTACTTGTGCAAAATTGGCAAATGCATATAAGCCTATTACATATGGGGGGAGCAGGCATCATCCGCTCCAAAAATTCATTAGAAATCAATCCTTCCATGAAATCCGATGAAACTTGGAGGGAGGGGGGTGGGGTGGGGGATCTGTTTAAGCATGGATGCTTGCAAAAAACCAGATCAAAATTCGATGCCTGGGTACGATTTTCCATTTTTTTTCAGATTTTCTCAAATTACGCCTCTTGAAAAATTAATAATAAATTAATCCCACTCGGAAAAATCATGAAACTTTGGGAACAGTAAGATATGGTTTTTCCAAGCATGCATGCAAAAAATCATACCGGAATTCAATTTCTAGGTCCGAATTTGGACGTCTTCCTCCTCAGAAAAAAGGTATCTAGTTGAACGAAACTGGCAACTGCATGTAAGGCTATTATATATATACACATATATTGGGGGAGCAGGCATCATCCGCTCCAAAAATTCATTAGAAATCAATCCTTCCATGAAATCCGATGAAACTTGGAGGGAGGGGGGTGGGGTGGGGTGGGGGATCTGTTTAAGCATGGATGCTTGCAAAAAACCAGATCAAAATTCGATGCCTGGGTACGATTTTCCATTTTTTTTTCAGATTTTCTCAAATTACGCCTCTTGAAAAATTAATAATAAAATTAATCCCACTCGGAAAAATCATGAAACTTTGGGAACAGTAAGATATGGTTTTTCCAAGCATGCATGCAAAAAATCATACCGGAATTCAATTTCTAGGTCCGAATTTGGGCGTCTTCCTCCTCAGAAAAAAGGTTTCTAGTTGAACGAAACTGGCAACTGCATGTAAGGCTATTATATATATATATATACACATATATGGGGGGAGCAGGCATCATCCGCTCCAAAAATTCATTAGAAATCAATTCTTCCATGATGGATCGTTGATCTTGTGGAGTCACCCGGATGAATCACGACCGAACAAGTTGTGAAAGGAATCTTGACGGCGGCGAGGCTGGTTCTTCATGGTCTCGATCATGCCTAGCGAGGTGGACATGGCGCTACCCGGTGCTTCATTCGCGCGCATGCCTTACGCAATGCGGGTGGTGGTTCGTTTGGTGGTGTTGGGTCGCGCTGAGCGCGAGGGCGTGTGAGTGGTGGCTGGGTTGTTTGTGTTGGCCGGCTCCATGCTTGTGCGTCAAACGGTCTGCACGTAACCCTCTCCAGCGTCACCAAGTGTCCCGTTGCGGCCCTGGTGTTCGTTCGCGGTTCCTGTGCTGACTACCTGTGAAATGGTACTCGCGTGGCTCGTAATTCTCCTTCCATCCGGGCTCCCCTTGCGGGGTTGCCGGAGGATTTCAAGGTAATGCACGCGCTCCTCGTTAGTCATTTCGTTGTCATGACTTCTGCGGTGCACGGGCATGTGCCGTTCTCTCGGATGCAGTCCATGCGGTGAACGTGGGCCGATGCCCCATTGTTGTAACGCCCTCCCTTGTATGCATCCAAGAGAGTCGTTTGCTAAGCGGAATTAGAGTCGTTAACGTCACATGAGCTAACAAAGATTCTTATGTCAAATCCGAAGCACGTTTCTACAATTCTTGTCACTTCTGTCTGGATGATAGAAAATGTTTCAAGTGATTTAGAAAGAGCACGTTTGGGGCTTCGCGTGCATATAAAATAATAGTAAATCGGAGTTCGTTTGCTCATAAAAACATCACCCGTAAGGTGCACTGTAAAAATTTCAGCACTTAAATTCTTTTCATAAGGGTTTTCCAAAATAGCCGCTGTTCATAAAGGTTCAAGATAAAATAGAGATGATAAGGTCTACAGTCATCCATGAGTACCAAAATATTAATCATTACAGTCATCCAATTAATCAAACAGCAACAGTGTTAATCCATGCATCAGCAAGCAACAACAAAACATCACTCCTTCAATTGCTTTTACGTCCTCCTGCCATTTTGGAAAAATAGCAGCCCCGAAGGGGTGAGTATAATCCCAGTAGTGTGGCAACAAAACCAGTAATATAACAGTATTAACTAGGCACAAAATCATAAACAGTCACTTCAACATATCCTTGTTCCTTTTCCTTTTTCCTTTTCATCATATTCATATATTGCGTATATAACGCCTTTCCTTTGCGCTTTTAGCACCGTCGTGCGCGCACTTCACAGTGGAATCAAATATACCCTTGGCACCTGAGCTCCATGTGGATTCCAACTGTGGGCCTATGCGGACTGATGCCAAGTGTCCCGTACCCCGGTACCTTGGGGATGCCTATATGATGCTTGCTCAAACACATGGTCCTGTACATAACTATTCTAAAACAAGGCCTATATGATCTTGATACATGCATGTCATGCTATGCTTTCACACACAAAGCGTAAAAATGCGGGATGATGTAAGATGCATGCTTATATACCTTTCATATAGCCATCACGGCACATATGCTTTTCATATGCGTTATGCTGCCACATAACGTCTTTACCTCATAATCATATAGCCATCACGGCACATTCTTGGCAGTTTCCTTTCATCATAATGGAACATAATACTTTTACGGAATATGGAGCATCATGTCACAATTTTATACCAGTAGTTAATAGTCACATTAGGTAATATCGCCTGACACTTACCTTGTGTGCCTTAAACACAATACCAAACCGCAGCGAAGTATCTCACTTCTTATGCACACCTAAATCAATTACAACCAATCATTTACAGCAGCGATTTACAGCAGAAACAGTGAGCATACAGCAGTGTTTTACAGTGGAAAACAGTGAGCATACAGCAGTGTTTTACAGCAGAAAAACAGTGAGCATACAGCAGCGTTTTTATAGCAGAAAACAGTGGCACATAGTGGACTAAAACAGTGAGTGTTTTTATGCAGAAACAGTGGCACATAATGGACTAAAACAGTGAGTGTTTTTATGCAGAAACAGTGGCATGTGATACACTAAAACAGTGAGCATTTTATACAAAACAGTGGCATCAAAATGGTGAGCTTGCCCAACCGAAACAGTGGCATATGCATCCTCAAAACAGTGGCACTTTTATACAAAACAGTGGCATCAAGATGTGCTCTTGTAAAACTGAAACAGTGGCATATGCATACAAAAAAACAGTGGCATATATATTCCTCAAAACAGTGGTAGATTCATTCCAAAACACTGGCATATATCTCAAGCATAACCATGAGACTTTCATGCATACAAATCCTCATAAAATAGCTCCATCCTTATTCCTTTACCATACTCATTCAAGAATCCAAAACATATTCAAATAGACATTCAAGAACACACATGATTACACACCATGAAGAGGTCTAAGTTCTAGGCTTACCTCTTGAAGCACACACTTCTTGCTCACACACCACACCTTTCTAGCTCTACTTCACAACAAGTCCCCACTTCCTAGGATGATCTATGCGCATAAATGGTGAGGAGGAACAAACTTGGACAGCTTCAAGGTTGAGGACAAGGCTGGACAGTGAGGGGAAAGTGAGGAGGAAACTTACACTTGCTTGGTGTTCTTGAGTCACGGTTTTGAGAGGTGAGGGAAGGTAAGTGACCAAGGTTTTTCTTTCTCCAAGAGGCTTGTAGTCACGGCTAGAGAGGGAGGAAATGAGGAAGGAACTTGGCTGCACTTGTGCAAGGTGAGGAAGGCCTCTTGTGCGCACAATTAAAGGGAGAAGAGAGGAGGTTGCAATGATGCAACATTATGGCAGAAATCTGGTTGCTTGTAGCAGTGGGACTGCACAATAGGTTTGAACAAGCAAGTGTTTGCTTCTTAGTTACTCTATGCACATGCAAGGAGGTGAGGGAGATATGTTCAGATCTGAATGAGTGCTATTAAGTCAGAATTTTTCACACAAATGACCAAACCATGCGCACAAGGTGGAGGGGAGGAGGTGTCATCAAGAGCACATGCTAGGAGGTTTACTAAGTCAACATGCAAGACAACCATGTGGCAGCCAAAAATCTGAATTTAGGCAGTCTATGTGCGCATGGGATGAGAGGTTGCAGCCCCAAAATCCTTCTTTGATTGCATGTGGAAGAAAGGGGCAGATTTGGCTCATGATGGACTGCCAAAAGCATGCAAAAATCTGCATAATTCAGCCTCATGATGGAAGGTGTAAGGTGTTTCTCTTGGTCAACACTCAAGAAAGATTTGTGTCATAGAAAAATCTGATTCTAACCCTCTCCATGTGCGCCTAAATGAGGAGAGATGCAGCCCAAATTGATGCTAAGAAGTACATGTGTCTTTCATGTAATGAAATTGAAATCAAATGTGCACAAATTAAGGTGTGTGGTGGCGGTCATGCATGAAGAAAATTGGCAGATTTTTCTAAGTCTCTTTTACCTCTTATGCGCATGAATGAGGAGTGAAATACATCTAGCCATGTGGTGTTTCTTGTTGCACAAGACAGCCTTGTTGGACAAGGCTTAGGGAATTATGTGTGGATTTAATTTGGGCTGAACATGATTGATCCAAGAATCCTCTTTGGGCCATTGGCCACACACACACAAAGAACCCAATCACACAAGTCCAATAGTGACAAGTCCACACACACTAGCCCACTTCCAAAGTCCAATAAACATAAAAGCCTTCTAACACACACTCCAATTACTCATATGATTTTAATAAATTTCACATGCCTACATATGCACCCTCCTATGATTTAATTAAAATACTTACCTTAGTCTCATCCAAGGATAAAGATCAAACAATTCGCAAGCCATCAAGCATACACATGCATCTATAACGTATAGTACTTATGTATTTTACTAATTATGCGGGATGTTACACTCTCCCCACCAAATAGGAATTTTGTCCGCAAAATAAACTTACTTAAGAGCTAATCAGTTCTGGATAGCGTTTCTGAATGTCGTCCTCGCGCTCCCAAGTGGTTTCAGCTTCCGATCTGTTGTTCCATAATACTTTCACCAACGGAATCTCTTTAGAACGGAGTCGCTTGACAGATCTTTCAAGAATTTGGAACGGTTGCACTTGATACGTCAGATTTTCCTTTAATTCTACTTCTTCCGGCTGTAATACGTGAGATGGATCAGAGAGATACCTCCGTAGCTGTGACACATGAAATACATTGAGAATTCCTGACAGATTGGGTGGTAAAGCCAACCGGTATGCAGACTTTCCAATCCGGTCCATAATCAGATACGGTCCTAAGTACCGTGGTCTTAACTTCTTTACTCCCATTCTCCTTCCGAGTCCCGATGTAGGTGTGATCTTCAAAAATACATGATCTTCGACTTCGAAAGATAGGGGCTTATGACGCTTGTCGTAATAACTCTTCTGTCTGGCCTGAGCCCTCTGCATATTTTCCCGAATCTTCTTTACCTGTTCGGATGTTTCTTGAATTAGATCAGGTCCTAACATACTTCGCTCACCTGCTTCAGTCCAACATAAAGGGGATCTGCATTTTCTCCCATACAAAGCTTCGTACGGTGCCATCTGAATACTGGAGTGGTAACTATTGTTGTAAGCGAATTCAATCAAAGACAGATAATTGTCCCAGCTGCCTCCTAACTCCAAAACACATGCTCGCAACATGTCCTCTAAGGCTTGAATGATGCGTTCTGTCTGTCCATCGGTCTGCGGATGGTAAGCAGTACTCAACCTCAAATGGGTCCCTAATGCTCTTTGAAAAGATTCCCAGAACTTAGATGTAAACTTGGGATCACGATCGCTGACAATACTCGTAGGAACTCCATGCAGCTTCACAATCTCCTGCAGATAAATTCTAGCAAGCCTCTCTGTATCATACGTGGTTCTAACACGCAAGAAATGAGCTGACTTCGTTAAACAATCAACAATCACCCAGATAGAATCATATCCTTCTCGCGTCCGAGGAAGTCCAACTACAAAATCCATCGCAATACTGTCCCACTTCCATTCGGGAATCTCCAAAGGTTGAAGAAGTCCCGAGGGTTTCTGATGTTCGTACTTCACCTTCTGACAAGTTAAGCATCGAGATACATACCCAGCAACATCACGCTTTATACCCGGCCACCAAAACGAGGTCTTCAAATCATGGTACATCTTCGTGGATCCAGGTTGAACTGCGTACTTACCCTTGTGAGCCTCCTGTAAAACTTCTTGCTTCAACACTTCATTCGGCACGACCAGCCGTCCTTGAAATCTCCAAACATCATTCTCATCCTTTACAACATCTTGGTTGCCAACCAAATCACGGACTAACTCTTCATCTTTCTGAGCCTCCTTAATTCTACTGATCAATTCATTCTCCACCTGTATATTTCCCAATCTTATGCTATTCCCTTTCTCGTCTACCGATAAGTTCAAGTCTCGAAAGGCCTCAAACAATTTCAGCTCTTCCATCATCAGAGTTGCAGTGTGCAGTGTCTTCCTACTCAGGGCGTCAGCTACCACGTTTGCCTTTCCTGGGTGGTATTTAAGTTCAAAATCATAGTCCTTCAGAAATTCCATCCACCGTCGTTGCCGCATATTCAACTCCTTCTGATCGAACAAGTACTTCAAACTCTTATGATCGCTGAACACGTCAAACTGCGAACCATACAAGTGGTGCCTCCAGATTTTAAGTGCGAACACTATAGCTGCTAACTCCAAATCGTGCGTAGGATAATTTTCTTCGTGAGGCTTAAGTTGTCGAGATGCGTAAGCTACCGCCATACGATCCTGCATCAACACGCATCCAAGTCCTTTCAGCGACGCATCGCAGTATACTTCGAACTTTCGAGTAGGGTCCGGAATCGTGAGTACGGGAGCACTTGTCAATCTGCTCTTTAGTTCCAAGAAACATTCTTCACAAGCTTCAGTCCACTCAAAAGGCTTGTCCTTCAGAGTGAGACGAGTAAGAGGTTGCACTATCTGAGAGAAATTCTGGATGAACCTTCGATAGTATCCAGCAAGACCTAAGAAACTTCTTACTTCGGTGACAGTCTTGGGTCGTTCCCAATTCATAACAGCTTCAACCTTGCTGGGGTCCACCGCGATACCTTCTGATGAAATGACATAGAAACTGGACCTCCTTAAGCCAAAACTCGCACTTCGACCATTTCGCGTACAACTGCTTCTCCTTCAAGATTTGCAAGACAATCCTTAGAGGTTCCGCATGCAGCTCTTCATTAGCTGGGTAAATCAGGATGTCGTCGATAAACACAATAACAAACTGATCAAGGAACGGGCGGAAGATGCGGTTCATGTAGTCCATGAATACCGCTGGAGCATTCGTAAGTCCGAATGGGATCACCTGATATTCGTAGTGCCCATAACGAGTCCTAAAAGCGGTTTTCGGAATATCCTCCGGTTTGACCCAGATCTGATGGTATCCTGATCGTAGATCTATCTTAGAAAAGACTCTGGCTCCTCTCAGCTGGTCCATCAAATCGTCGATCCTCGGTAGCGGATACTTATTCTTCACCGTTACTTTGTTCAGCTGGCGGTAATCTACACACAGACGTAAACTTCCATCCTTCTTCTTAATCAAGATGGCTGGAGCACCCCATGGGGAGGTACTCGGTCTGATGAATTCCTTTGCCAAAAGCTCTTCTATCTGCTTCTTCAACTCGCGAAGTTCCAACGGCGCCATACGATACGGGGCAATGGAGATTGGTCCAACTCCAGGAACAAGTTCGATAGAAAATTCTATTTCCCTATGAGGGGGCAATCGAGGTATTTCATCCGGGAATACCTCCTCGAATTCTCTAACTACCGGTACATTCTGAATTTGATTGTCAACCGAGGTCTCAGCCTCGATCGACAAAAGATACCCTGCTGCTCCCTTGCGGAGCTCTTTTCTAACTTGCAATAACGAAATGAGAGAGAAAGGTTGAAAATTACCATCTTTCGCAGGAACAACGACTTTCCCCGCTCGACAGTCCAATGTTATCTCGTTTTCCGTCAACCAGTCCATACCGATAATCACATCGAAGTTGAATACCGGTAGGACCACCAAGTTAACTGTATACGTGTTCCCTTCATACTGCAAGATAACACCTCTGCAGATCTCTGAGGCTGTGCACGATCCTCCAGTAGGTGTGCTGATGTGTAACTCATAAGGTAACGGGGTTGGGGTGATGCCTATTCTCAAAGCAGTATGCTTTGCCATAAAAGAGCCAGACGCTCCAGAATCAAAGATAACTGAAATAGGGTGACCATTTAAAATGACATTACCTTTGATCAAGTTGGGAAACTTCTGCGCTTCATTCGCATCCAGTGTGAACACCCGTGCTTGCGTAGGCTGTTGGTCAGCGTTCTGGGGGCATTTGTAAGCAAAATGTCCTTGCTGGCCACATCTGAAACATGCATTGTTGTTCTTGCGACAGACTCCGAAGTGATTCTTACCACATGTAGCACAAACAGTCGCGCCCTGTCGTCCAGTCGACGATTGACCCACAGTATAGTTTCTTTTAAAATTTCCAGGCCGCGCCTGCAACTGCGTACCTCTGCCTCGACCCCTACCAGGTGCCGTCCTGAAGAATCTGCCTGCTCGGTTTCCTCCGTGGAATTGTGTTGGTGGCTTGTTCAAATTCTTGGCCTCGTTAATGATTCCTTCCGCCTGACGACTCTGATTGATGAGCTCTGGAAGTGTACGATTAGCCGTGGTCAAAATGAGCTTACGGATCTCCGGATGTAGTCCGCTTTCGAACTTCTCCACCTGCCATTCCTCGTCATAAATGTTCCGGTCAAAGTTGGCGTACTCGATCAGCTGTCCAAATTTTGCAATGTATTCATTAACCGTCATGTTATCCTGCCTGAGTGACAGCAGTTCAGTGTGCTTCATTCTTCTCATTGCCTTAGGAAAATACTTATCCAAAAATACTTGTCTGAACACGGCCCATGTTAGTTCCACGTCCTGAGCTCTCAGCAGAGCCCTCGCACCAGTCCACCATGTTAAAGCTTCTCCCATCAGCTGGTACGACGCGTAATCAGTCTTCTGCGCTTCCGGGCATGCCATGCGTTCGAAAATGTGCTCGATCATCTGCAGCCACTTCGCTGCAGCCTCGGGGTTGTCTTCACCCTCAAAAGTAGGTGGTTGGAAGTTGCGGAAGTCTTTCAACCTCCGACGGGCAATTTCTTCTGCATTTTCATGCAGTGGGGGTTGGTTCTGATTCTGTTGCCTATGGTCGCGCCATTCTTGGCTCATATTCTGAATAAACGTTGCCAGTCCCCCAATGGTAGTGATAAGATCCTCTTCCGCATCGCCAGACCTTCCCCGAGTTGAACCGCGACCACCTGCCATGATTCTGCACTCACAATATCAGGAAATGAGTTGATCAGGCTCACCGCAAGTTATTCATGGCAGCAGTCCCAAGTAGGTACTCGGGTTCAATTCGGATAAGTTAACTATGCTTCCGTGTCTTATCACAGAACGGTCCTAACAATCTTACTACCCTAGCTAACATATACTTAAACTATAGCACATTTAGACAGTCAATCAGCAGATAAACACAATCAACAATCAATTCAATTAATCACAAGCAAATCCATGGACCAAACTGCTCTGATACCAATTAGTGTAACGCCCTCCCTTGTATGCATCCAAGAGAGTCGTTTGCTAAGCGGAATTAGAGTCGTTAACGTCACATGAGCTAACAAAGATTCTTATGTCAAATCCGAAGCACGTTTCTACAATTCTTGTCACTTCTGTTTGGATGATAAAAAATGTTTCAAGTGATTTAGAAAGAGCACGTTTGGGGCTTCGCGTGCATATAAAATAATAGTAAATCGGAGTTCGTTTGCTCATAAAAACATCACCCGTAAGGTGCACTGTAAAAATTTCAGCACTTAAATTCTTTTCATAAGGGTTTTCCAAAATAGCCGCTGTTCATAAAGGTTCAAGATAAAATAGAGATGATAAGGTCTACAGTCATCCATGAGTACCAAAATATTAATCATTACAGTCATCCAATTAATCAAACAGCAACAGTGTTAATCCATGCATCAGCAAGCAACAGCAAAACATCACTCCTTCAATTGCTTTTACGTCCTCCTGCCATTTTGGAAAAATAGCAGCCCCGAAGGGGTGAGTATAATCCCAGTAGTGTGGCAACAAAACCAGTAATATAACAGTATTAACTAGGCACAAAATCATAAACAGTCACTTCAACATATCCTTGTTCCTTTTCCTTTTTCCTTTTCATCATATTCATATATTGCGTATATAACGCCTTTCCTTTGCGCTTTTAGCACCGTCGTGCGCGCACTTCACAGTGGAATCAAATATACCCTTGGCACCTGAGCTCCATGTGGATTCCAACTGTGGGCCTATGCGGACTGATGCCAAGTGTCCCATACCCCGGTACCTTGGGGATGCCTATATGATGCTTGCTCAAACACATGGTCCTGTACATAACTATTCTAAAACAAGGCCTATATGATCTTGATACATGCATGTCATGCTATGCTTTCACACACAAAGCGTAAAAATGCGGGATGATGTAAGATGCATGCTTATATACCTTTCATATAGCCATCACGGCACATATGCTTTTCATATGCGTTATGCTGCCACATAACGTCTTTACCTCATAATCATATAGCCATCACGGCACATTCTTGGCAGTTTCCTTTCATCATAATGGAACATAATACTTTTACGGAATATGGAGCATCATGTCACAATTTTATACCAGTAGTTAATAGTCACATTAGGTAATATCGCCTGACACTTACCTTGTGTGCCTTAAACAATACCAAACCGCAGCGAAGTATCTCACTTCTTATGCACACCTAAATCAATTACAACCAATCATTTACAGCAGCGATTTACAGCAGAAACAGTGAGCATACAACAGTGTTTTACAGTGGAAAACAGTGAGCATACAGCAGTGTTTTACAGCAGAAAAACAGTGAGCATACAGCAGCATTTTTATAGCAGAAAACAGTGACGTTTGTGCTTAAAACAGTGAGCAGAAAACAGTGGTATTTTCCTTAAAAACAGTGGGCAGAAACAGTGACGTTTTACTTAAAAACAGTGGGCAGAAACAGTGACGTTTGACTTAAAACAGTGGACAGAAACAGTGACGTTTTACAGCAGAAAAACAGTAGCACCTTACAGCAGAAACAGTGACCATTTGAAAACAGAAACAGTGGCTCTTTGGACATCAACAGTGGCAGAAACAGTGGCATCAAACAGTGGCATAAGTAGTGGTATTTGTGCATCAAAACAGTGGCATGAATGATTGCATTTGAACATGAAACAGTGACATAGGTAGAGGTATTTACACATCAAAACAGTGGCATGAAGAAGGATTTTTGAACATTAAGACAGTGGCATAAATGGTGATTAAAACAGTGGCATAGATCATGATTTTTGGTCATTAAAATAGTGGCATGAATGATACATTTGAACATCCAAAACAGTGATATAAATCATGATTTTTAGACATTAAAACAGTGGCATAAATAGTGATTCTTGATCATCAAAACAGTGGCAAAATGGGAGTATTTAGACACCAATACAGTGGCATAAAGGGTAGTGTTTGGACATCAAGATGATGGTTATTTTATGCAGAAACAGTGGCTCATTAAGTACTAAAACAGTGAGTGTTTTTGGTGCAAAACAGTGACATATGTGGCATTAAAACAGGGAGCATTTTATGCAGAAACAGTGGCACATAATGGACTAAAACAGTGAGTGTTTTTATGCAGAAACAGTGGCACATAATGGACTAAAACAGTGAGTGTTTTTATGCAGAAACAGTGGCACATAATGGACTAAAACAGTGAGTGTTTTTATGCAGAAACAGTGGCATGTGATACACTAAAACAGTGAGCATTTTATACAAAACAGTGGCATCAAAATGGTGAGCTTGCCCAACCGAAACAGTGGCATATGCATCCTCAAAACAGTGGCACTTTTATACAAAACAGTGGCATCAAGATGTGCTCTTGTAAAACTGAAACAGTGGCATATGCATACAAAAAAACAGTGGCATATATATTCCTCAAAACAGTGGTAGATTCATTCCAAAACACTGGCATATATCTCAAGCATAACCATGAGACTTTCATGCATACAAATCCTCATAAAATAGCTCCATCCTTATTCCTTTACCATACTCATTCAAGAATCCAAAACATATTCAAATAGACATTCAAGAACACACATGATTACACACCATGAAGAGGTCTAAGTTCTAGGCTTACCTCTTGAAGCACACACTTCTTGCTCACACACCACACCTTTCTAGCTCTACTTCACAACAAGTCCCCACTTCCTAGGATGATCTATGCGCATAAATGGTGAGGAGGAACAAACTTGGACAGCTTCAAGGTTGAGGACAAGGCTGGACAGTGAGGGGAAAGTGAGGAGGAAACTTACACTTGCTTGGTGTTCTTGAGTCACGGTTTTGAGAGGTGAGGGAAGGTAAGTGACCAAGGTTTTTCTTTCTCCAAGAGGCTTGTAGTCACGGCTAGAGAGGGAGGAAATGAGGAAGGAACTTGGCTGCACTTGTGCAAGGTGAGGAAGGCCTCTTGTGCGCACAATTAAAGGGAGAAGAGAGGAGGTTGCAATGATGCAACATTATGGCAGAAATCTGGTTGCTTGTAGCAGTGGGACTGCACAATAGGTTTGAACAAGCAAGTGTTTGCTTCTTAGTTACTCTATGCACATGCAAG
>JAVKPL010010635.1:45000-46188 GCA_032173675.1 Gastrolobium villosum
GTAATGAGGCTGTTATGTGTGGAGTTATGTTATTCATATCAATGATTAATGAGTTAGTTATAAAGTAATGAGGCTGTTATGTGTGGAGTTATGTTATTCATATCAATGATTAATGAGTCAGTTATAAAGTAATGAGGCTGTATTTATGTGTGGAGAAATGCATATAAGCCTATTACATATGGGGGAGCAGGCATCATCCGCTCCAAAAATTCATTAGAAATCAATCCTTCCATGAAATCCGATGAAACTTGGAGGGAGGGGGGTGGGGTGGGGGATCTGTTTAAGCATGGATGCTTGCAAAAAACCAGATCAAAATTCGATGCCTGGGTACGATTTTCCATTTTTTTTCAGATTTTCTCAAATTACGCCTCTTGAAAAATTAATAATAAATTAATCCCACTCGGAAAAATCATGAAACTTTGGGAACAGTAAGATATGGTTTTTCCAAGCATGCATGCAAAAAATCATACCGGAATTCAATTTCTAGGTCCGAATTTGGACGTCTTCCTCCTCAGAAAAAGGTATCTAGTTGAACGAAACTGGCAACTGCATGTAAGGCTATTATATATATACACATATATTGGGGGAGCAGGCATCATCCGCTCCAAAAATTCATTAGAAATCAATCCTTCCATGAAATCCGATGAAACTTGGAGGGAGGGGGGTGGGGTGGGGTGGGGGATCTGTTTAAGCATGGATGCTTGCAAAAAACCAGATCAAAATTCGATGCCTGGGTACGATTTTCCATTTTTTTTTCAGATTTTCTCAAATTACGCCTCTTGAAAAATTAATAATAAAATTAATCCCACTCGGAAAAATCATGAAACTTTGGGAACAGTAAGATATGGTTTTTCCAAGCATGCATGCAAAAAATCATACCGGAATTCAATTTCTAGGTCCGAATTTGGGCGTCTTCCTCCTCAGTAAAAAGGTTTCTGGTTGAACGAAACTGGCAACTGCATGTAATGCTATTATATATATACACATATATTGGGGGAGCAGGCATCATCCGCTCCAAAAATTCATTAGAAATCAATTCTTCCATGATGGATCGTTGATCTTGTGGAGTCACCCGGATGAATCACGACCGAACAAGTTGTGAAAGGAATCTTGACGGCGGCGAGGCTG
Source organism: Gastrolobium villosum (assembly GCA_032173675.1). Classification (NCBI taxonomy): domain Eukaryota; kingdom Viridiplantae; phylum Streptophyta; class Magnoliopsida; order Fabales; family Fabaceae; genus Gastrolobium; species Gastrolobium villosum. The sequence goes on from JAVKPL010010635.1 coordinate 46,129, forward strand.
GTTCTTCATGGTCTCGATCATGCCTAGCGAGGTGGACATGGCGCTACCCGGTGCTTCATT
>JAVKPL010010636.1:0-46121 GCA_032173675.1 Gastrolobium villosum
TTCATGTCAAACATAATAGCATAATCAGTATGAAGGGGTACTTGTATGGAATGGTGATTTGTCATAATTTAATTTTTCATTTTCTTTGTGCAGTACAGTTACATGGAGGGGCCTTTGAGATTTGAGACATGTGAATCCAACAATTACTATCATTTATGTGAACTTCCTAGAAGAGTATTAACCAGATTAAAATCGTATTGGCACAGCTAGATGATGGTTTGGAGCTGTCTTTCACTGACAAAAGGCGATTTGCTAAAGTTCGCTTGCTTAAATATTGTGACCCTACTTGCCAATTGTCATTGATATCTAGTTTTTATAAAAAAAACTTTGCTATTAACTGTATATATATATTTTTTCTTGATACAGCCGATGTCAATGCCTCCCATATCTGAGCTTGGTCCTGATGCACTTTCAGAACCTATGACACTTAAGGAGTTTACTCATCTTGCACAAGAAAACTGAAATGGACTATTACTTGACCAGGTATTAATTGGTTTCCTTTATCACTTCCCAAAGATTATAGTTTACTCATCTTTGTTTGTATTTATCAGGATATCATTCTTGTACTATGTAATTGTTTTCCTTGTTTTTGCTTTACATTGGTAGGGGGCTTTGGTTCTGAGAGTATGTCTTTTTCACTTGAGAAGTCAAAATATCAGTATTATTTCTTCAAAAGCTCCCATTGGAACATTGCTTTTCTGATAACTTGAGCTTCCGAGTAGACAGTATTCTACTGATGAGGCGAATGGAACAAGGAACATAATAAAAAATGTAGTTCATTAGGTAATTGCTGCCGAGCATGAAGTGAATTCTGTTTAAATCGAATCTTTCTGACTTCTTATGCAATTAAGTCTATTTTTTTCTCCTCCCTTTTATGCATGGCCTTTTACATTGGCAATTTCTTTGTGTCTGTTAGATATATATCATCTTTCCCTTCTCGTGGTTTGACAGTGCATAGGAATTTGACATTTTAACTTTTCTTTACAGTACTTCATCATTACATGATGTAAAGTATGAAAGATCTGAGTTTTCCAATCTTTGCAGAGCTATATTTCAGGTATTGGGAATTGGATTGCTTGCAGATGAAGTGCTATACCAAGTAAGTACATCCTTCATTTTCTCAAGGATTTTGAATCTTTGATGTTTTCCAATTATGTTTATAATTGAAGATATCAGATTCTATGTGGCTTTAGAGTTTATATATGGCTGATTAAGCTTTAAGTTTTATTATTCATCTGAATTTAGTCTTTTAGCAACTTCAATATATGGCCATATAGTGGATAAGGGATATATGAATTCAAGAAAAGACTAAAATACATGTCGGCTTTTGTAAAGGACTATTACCATTTCCTTGGTTATATTACCTTTACCAGTTAATTAATATGCTCTTCACTACGAATCTAGTTTTATCTTGTCTTTCATGGATCCCTTACTCTATGCCAATGGAACAGATAGATACTCTATTCATGTCACCAAGACTGTGAATGGTCTGAAATCCAGTTAGAGAGGAATTAGATAATAGCTAGCTTACTATGCTTACTGTGTATAGCTTTATGTTTTATGCTTACTGTGCATCAGCTTAGTAGCTGATCACACCCTTGTATTGATTAGTTAGATAGTTGTTAGGCAGCTCCTGATTTTAAGGAGTTAGTTAGATAGCTCATAACAACCTTCGTAGGCTTAATTTGGTATCAGAGCTCACTTTTTGAAGATCAATAATAATCTATGGGGCCCTGATCCATTTCTTGCTCTCATCCATGGCTTCCGCTACACAAAGCTCTAGTAATGATGGTTCTTCAGCTACACAAAATCCTTCGGGAGACTCCAAATAACCCATGCTCTTCAACACTCAAATGTCAGTAAAGCTATCAAGCAAAAACTTTCTTCTTTGGAAGCAAATTGTTGAACCTCCTATTATAGCACATCAACTTGAACGTTTCTTGGTTAATCCAAGAATTCCTGTGAAGTTTCTGTCAGAAGAAGACAGAGTAGTTGAAAAAGTAAATCCAGAGTTCATCGAATGGGAGAAAACGGACAAGATGCTTCTCACATGGTTGCAATCTACGCTATCTGAAGAAATCATCAACAAGATCCTTGGTGTACGTCAATCTCATCAAGCCTGGGACAAGATCCACAGGTATTTCGAGTCTGTAACCAAAGCAAAAGCTAATCAAGTCAGTTCTGAGTTACATAATATCAAGAAAGATGACAAAAATATTGAAGAGTATATCGCACGTGTCAAGGCTCTTGGTGATGTCTTACTGGCCATCGGAGAACCACTCTCTGAACGTGAACTTGTACGTACTGTACTCGAAGGCTTGCCTGAGGACTATGGTCCGTTCATCACCTACTTCAGAGGAAGGGAATCTAGCACGTTTGATGATCTTGAAACACAGCTTCTAGCTCAAGAAGCTATGCTCGCAAAGTTCAACTCAAGCTCTCTAAGTCTCAGCTCAGTCAATGTTGCTCACAGTGCACCTCTGTTAGCCCCTGTTTCACGTGTTCAAGAACAGGGGAATCACAGACCACCTGAAACACTGCAGCAAGGATCCTTTGGTCAAGGAATAAATGCAGGAGGATACTTTCCACCATCACGCGGTAGTTGGCGTGGTGGTCGTGGCCGGTATCGTGGTGGCAGAGGTGGTGGCAGGTTCACCGTTTCTTGCCAACTTTGCCGGAAACCAGGTCACGAAGCAGCTAATTGTTGGTGGAGATACAATTCCACCTTCACACCTCCACAGCAAACTCAAACCAGGTTTCCGAGCACCACAGTACCACACCCGAACTTTCCGGCGAACTTTCCGGCGAACTTTCCGGCGACAGCAAATCTCACTCTCTCTCAGATTCCAGCTCATCACAACTGGAATTCCTTCACTCCTGCTTCTGGTTCTCAATTCATGAACTCAGCAGCACCATCATCTTCTCATACAACACCTCATTATCCTGGCTTCTCACCACAATCTGGAGCACCACGAGCACTTTCCACTTCCACCAATGGCCAGGTAGCTCTTGATTGGTATCCTGATTCGGGAGCATCACATCATGTTACTTCAGAACCTGCCAACTTGTTGCAATATCAACAGTATAATGGACCTGATCAAGTCTTTGTTGGTAACGGCCAAGGTTTGTCTATTAACTCTGTTGGTTCAACTACATTTCCTTCACCCTTTAATCCAAACACCCTCTTACACCTACATAATCTCCTTCTTGTTCCCAAAATTACAAAGAACCTTATCAGTGTCAGTCAGTTTGCCAAGGATAATCATATATTTTTTGAATTTCATCCCACTCACTGTTTTGTTAAATCACAGGAGACCCAGGAGGTCTTGCTTGAAGGATCTCTTGGTCAAGATGGTCTCTATAAATTCCAAGGAATTCGAGCACATGCTTCAACTCCTCTGTTCAAGTCTCCTATTTGCAATTCTTTGTCCAAGTCTTGTAATACACAACTGTCCTCTTGTCATTCTGTATCAGATAATAGTCCATGTAATAGTTACAATCTCAATTCTGATGTATCAAGGAGCACTTCTTCATATAGCCTATGGCATTGTAGGTTAGGACATCCTCATTTTGAGGCTGTGAAAAATGTACTTACACATTGTAATATTCCCTTTCATAATAAAAGTGTATCTGATTTCTGTTCTGCTTGTTGTATGGGAAAATCTCATCGTTTACCTTCTTCTTCTTCATCCACGGATTATCCAGTCCCCTTTACACTTATATATAGTGACTTGTGGGGACCAGCCCCAATTCAATCATCACAGGGCTTTCTCTATTACATCACATTTGTTGATGTCACCACAAGGTTCACTTGGATATATCCTCTCAAGAAAAAGTCAGAAGCCTTAAATACTTTCAAGCAGTTTCACTCCTTTGTACAAACTCAATTTCAACACACCATTAAATCTGTGCAAACCGATTGGGGAGGTGAATTTAGACCCTTCACCAAGTTTCTTTCTGAATTAGGGGTTATTCATCGTTTAATTTGTCCTCATACTCACCATCAAAATGGTTTGGTTGAGCGCAAACATAGGCACATAGTTGACATGGGCTTAACTCTCTTAGCTCATGCCACTCTTCCTTTAAAATATTGGGATCATGCCTTTGTAACTGCTGTCTACCTCATTAATAGGCTTCCTACCTCTTCTTTAAATTTCAAAGTTCCTTATATAGAACTTTACAAAACTCAACCTAACTATAGCTTCCTGCGCATCTTTGGATGTGCTTGCTTCCCTTTACTCAGACCATATAATAGACACAAATTAAATTTCAGGTCAAAAGAGTGTGTTTTCTTGGGTTATTCACCCAGCCACAAAGGTTATAAGTGCCTTAGTTCTGATGGCAAAATCTACATCTCTAAAGATGTCATCTTTAATGAATTTCATTTTCCATATTCCACTATTTTCCATACAACACCTTTACCTCCATCTACCACCTCCTTTTACTCTAGCACTATCATTCCTTGGTCCTCACCACAATCTAGTCCTGCTGTACCTTCTCCTATTGCTTCTACTTCTGCCTCCAGTCATAGTTCCTTCACCAATAACACTCACAATTCCTCTTCTAGTCCTACCTTCACAAGTTCAAGTGCTCCTGATACATCTCCAATTGAGATTCAAACTTTACCACATCAAGATTCTCCATCATCTTCTCATAATCATTCTGTCCAGTCTTCATCTTACTCATCACCCTTGGCAACTCAGTCTCTTTCTCATTCCTCCACTCCTCCAAATTCTCAAAATACTTCCTGCACACACACACCACCCACTGGTCAGTCCCAACATGCTCCATTCTCTTCCTCATCCTCCTCACCACCATCCTCTGGTTCTGAGTATCTACCTTCAGCACCACTAGGTCCTTGTTCCCCTCCACACAGCATTGTTACCCGTTCCAAAGGTCCTGCCCCTGTTATTCTCACCCTCAATACTGAACCAACAAGCACTAAACAAGCCTTGGCTGATCCCAAATGGGCTCACGCAATGCAGCAAGAGTTTGATGCACTTATTGCCAATGGAACTTGGCAATTAGTTTCCCTGCCAGCTACTCGAAAGCCCATTGGTTGCAAGTGGGTTTTTCGAATCAAAGAGAATCCGGATGGCACAATCAATAAGTATAAAGCTAGGCTTGTTGCCAAAGGCTTTCATCAACAGCTTGGATTTGATTACAATGAGACTTTTTCACCGGTTGTGAAGCCCATTACTGTCAGAATCATCCTCACTTTGGCTTTGTCTCATGGCTGGCCCCTTAAGCAGCTTGATGTCAATAATGCCTTCCTTAATGGAGAGCTCATTGAAAAGGTTTACATGTCTCAACCGCCAGGCTTTGAAGTTTCTGATAAATCTCTGGTTTGTAAACTCCACAAGGCTCTTTATGGCTTAAAACAGGCCCCGAGGGCCTGGTTTGAAAAATTTGCAGCATCTCTTCATGCTCTTGGCTTTGTTTCTAGCAAATGTGATCCATCTCTGTTTATTCTTCGGTCCAAGAGCAACTGCATCTATGTTATAGTCTATGTAGATGACATTATAGTCACAGGGAATAATTCTGACTTCATTCAGCAGCTTACCAATCAACTCAACTCTAAATTTGCTTTGAAACAACTTGGCAATCTTGATTATTTTCTTGGAATAGAGGTCAAATCTCTCTCTGATGGCAGATTGATGTTATGCCAATCAAAATATATTAGAGATCTTCTTCAAAAAGCTGGAATGGCCGAAGCTAAGGGCATCTCCTCTCCTATGCCAAGTGGCTGCAAGTTGAGCAAACATGGTTCCAATTTTATGTCAGATCCTTCTCTTTACAGATCTATTGTAGGAGCACTTCAATATGCTACTCTCACCAGGCCAGAAATTGCCTTTAGTGTTAACAAAGTTTGTCAATTTTTATCTCAACCTCTTGAAGAGCATTGGAAAATTGTCAAAAGAATTCTTCGTTATCTTAAAGGCACTCTTACATATGGCCTTCTATTTCATCCTTCTTCACTGCAGCAGCCCTTGTCACTTGTGGCTTTCTGTGATGCTGACTGGGGATCTGATCCAGATGATAGAAGATCCACTTCTGGTGCATGTGTTTTTCTCGGGTCAAATCCTATATCTTGATGGGCTAAGAAACAAACATTAGTGGCTCGCTCAAGTGCTAAAGCTGAATACAGAAGTCTTGCACATACTGCAGCTGAACTTTTATGGGTACAGTCTTTATTGAAGGAACTCCACATTCCCTTCAAAGTTCCAATTATTTACTGTGACAATCAGAGCACAGTTGCTCTTGCTCACAACCCAGTTCTTCTCTCTAGAACCAAGCATATGGAACTAGATCTATTCTTTGTTAGAGAAAAGGTTTTGGCTAAGTCCCTGGTTGTACATCATATTCCTGCTGTTTTACAAGTGGCTGACACTTTCACCAAGCCTCTCTCTGCCTCAAGATTTGCAGAATTAAGAGACAAACTCAAGGTTTTTGATCACACATTGTTACTCAAACCTCCTTGAGCTTGAAGGGGGAATATTAGATAATAGCTAGCTTACTATGCTTACTGTGTATAGCTTTCTGTTTTATGCTTACTGTGCATCAGCTTGTAGCTGATCACATCCTTGTATTGATTAGTTAGATAGTTGTTAGGCAGCTCCTGACTTTAAGGAGTTAGTTAGATAGCTCATAACAACCTAGCTCAATGTATTAGGCTTACTTTGAAGGTCTATATATAGTGACCTCATTGTACATTCTCTTTACTTTTTGAAGATCAATAATATTCAGTTTCTCTTTCTCTTCCTCTCTCTCTTCTTTCGTTTACAGATTGAAATTTTTTTAATTAATACTTTTGAAGCAGGTCATTTTGTGCCATTAACTGATAGTTCTGTTGGTCATTTTAGTTTTTTGATGAGATAATACTCAATAAAACTGGTTTAGGTTGTACACCGTTGCATTGGGCTGCATTAAGAGGAAATGCAGAGGCATGCGCTGTGCTTGTACATGCAGGCACAAAGGAAGAACTGATGGTGAAGGACAATGCTGGATTCACTCCTGTACAGCTTGCATATGATAAAGGTCATCGGCATGTCGCCCCTTTCCTTGTACGTAACATTGTATTGATGAGGCAATTGGTTGTGTCTTTTTTTAAGAACATTCTTGACGAGACTTGTGGTAATTAATAACCATTGTCATGTTTAGTTTTGCTGAGTGCAGGATATCACAGGCTTATATGCCATGAACTAAATATCCCAAAAGCTTATATCTAACGCGCCGCCTCACACAAGAGTCCTTTGGGCTTTAAACGTGTGGACAATGCAGAGGCCTATCTAATCTTTTGTTGAAATTTAACTTTTTAATTTTAGAAGAAATGGGGCTAAAAAGGATTGAATTCTAGACCACATGGTTATAGTGCTTTGATATCATGAACTAATTTTTCCAAAAACTTAAATTGTTGGGTGATGGCACATTAATGGTTTTTATATCTTATTTTTATATCTAATAATACATGTGTTTTTGTACATGTCAACTAGAGTGGTGCCTTGACTTAATTTTTCGATTAATTGTGCAGACAATCTCCTATATATATTCTTAAATATGAAAAGAATCCAAGGGCATAATATTTTAAAAAATTATGGCTTATTTTGGATGTGTTATATTTGTGAAAATTTTAAATAGTAAAGGGTACAAAGAATGGGAAAATTGAATAACAAGCTTCAGTTATTTATGGATATTTTCAATATTGAGTTACTTTTCAACTGAGTAAAGCTGGAACATCTTTATGTATAAAAAAAGAAAGAAGCTGGAACATCTTTCTGGAGGAATGCTAACCTGCTAATCATAATGAGCATAAGATGGTTTAAATATTTAATGCATGAAGCCTGATATACTGTACTAATCATGGTGCTAGAACCTAAGGAATTATTTCAGAGTATTCAGGAAGTAAAAACAGGACATCTGTTAAATTGTTGAAGTTTGTTCCTTGTAAGCAACATAATTTAGCAGTATCTGGCAATGTTATAAGTCATGCAGAAGTAAGATTACCTGGTTAACCTTTGCTATAATGGACAAATTTATGCCATCACATCCGATCTGTTTCTGCAACCTTTGTATTCTTAACGTTGTATTTATCCTTTGCTCTTGACTGACAGTAGTTAACCAGTGTTAACTTTGAGTTTTTGTTTGGGTGCAAAAAAGGGAGAATCTTATATCTGGCAGAAGTTGCGAAATTAATTTGTGAATGATGATGCTGTTAGTTTGGACCATCACATTTAGCTTCTGGAAATTGCATGGGAACAGTGTCTTGTTTCATTTTGTTTATGCAGTTATACTCAGATTGGCTCTGTGACTGATTAGTGTTCATTTATATTTTTGCAGTCTAATCAACTACGGTCTCATAGCAACTACTGGAGAGGCAAACTTTGTAGTGGGATGGTGACAGATATTGGTTATGCTCCCATCTTATTTTGTATTATAGTCTTCCTCATGATCCTCTTCATCAACTCAGTTGTTGCAGGTACTTCAAGAATTGTATGCCAAAATATTATGAGCACATACTCATATTACTTGAGTTTTTCTATGAAGATGACTAACCATGACTGAATCTCTTCCACTCATGCCAGCTCCTAGTCTTATAAAGATTACTGCTGTTGTTGGACTTTGGGCATGGACTGCTCTTTCTCTGGCAGTTGGTGCCCTGATTATGTTTTATAGGTGTAGTAGGTAATTTTCCGTGTCATGCATTCTTTCTGCTTTTGTGTGTGTAAAAGATGGTAATATAAATGTATCTACTCTCTTCATATTTATGTGACAGTATATCCTTTGATTTAATACCTTCTACTGATGTATGCATGTTGTCATAGTGCGAATGCTCCAATAAATTTTTTTAGGAACTCGGAAGTTGGATCTAAGAGTTAGGGCTGAAACTTGACTAACGTTTCTTTGCATGTTGAAGTGATATCGGAACTCTTTTAAGGTTTTACCAAAGAAGAACTGGAGAATAACCTTTTCTGTTTTCATCAGTCTTTTTATTACCAAAAATATCATTGGTGACCTTCATTTTAATTTGTACTTTTTTTTTTTTTTTTCTGTTTGGCTATTAGTTTTGGCTTGCATCATTTAATGATTTTAAGGGTTACGATTGGAATGACATAACAATATAATTAGTGCTGAAGTAGAGTATCTAGTGGCTGTGACCTTTGCCACTTTGACAAGGCTACAACTGTAAAGGTTTATGAATTGCAGCACAATCAATTGGCTTGTGGATGCTTCTAGTAATGCATGAGACCTTTAATCAGGTAAAGGGAAGAGAGGGAAAAGTGAGAAACGAAAAGTTTTCTGAATACTTGTATTATTCAAGCTTGGTTACTCTAAACATGGAGCAACCTATTTATAGGATACAAGAAAGCTTTCTGGAGAAGTTTGGAGCTAGAACATAAGAATAAAATCAGCCACACCCGATCACAACAACTATAACAGAAAGCTAACAGACTTCTTGACTGTCTTACTAATTAAACTAACTAGTTAACAATATATTAAGTATCCTATAGGCTTGGTTGCAGTGAATACCAGCCTAGTACAGAAGATACATACAGTTTAGTAAAATACATGAAAAATACATTTCATTCTCAAATAGCAAGTAACTTGTAGTGTCCCACAATATGAAATTGAGGATATAAGCTGAAGGAAAGTAGGAGCCAGTGTAGAAAAGAAATGAACATAACAATAAGGAGTTTTATTGAATGCGGGATAGCTAAATGTTTATTGAAATTATACAATTATTTTACCACTTGACTTAGGATCTGAACCTGTGAAGAGCTTTTTCCTTATGCGTTGAATTCTTTAAATAAGAAGCAGATATTTTATGGTTTCTAATCTCATAGCATTTTCTTGGCAACCATATGTTCTATGCCCATTCTTGTCATCGTGTTATATCAATAGGTTTAATACTGATAATGTCATTTGTTGTCCATATTCATGCAAAATATATGTTCGTTATACAATTAAGTACTTTTAAGCATCATAGCATGTGTCCTGATATATCAGAAATTTTTTTCTTGAAGTTTCTTTTTAAACTTGCCATCATTTACAATAATTTATTGGTGTTATTTTCAATCATTTTCAGTAAAGATCCAGGTTATATAAAACGGCCAAGAGACTCCGGTACTCAAAGTGATACAGAGGTATGCAATCCTTTCATGGCTATTGTATAAAAAATATTGCTTGCAAGTAATAGTTGATTTTGAAGAAGAAGACTTGCACCCGAGCCAGATTTTATGAAGGGAAGACTATCATATTACAGGGGTCCTCTTTCCTGAGTAATGACTTTGTGGTAATAAGTTGTGGCATAAAATGTGAACATTGAAATTATACTGTATTTATGGTAACTTAGATATCATCTAGTTAGAATATGACTTGAATTTATTTTAGCAAGCAATAGATGTATGTGGCCCACAATTTCTGTTGCATGTCAGGGAATGCAATGCTTGATGTAACTTACTAGAACATTGACAATAACATATTATGATTATTTATATCACCATGTAAATGTCCCCTTTTACTTTAATATGGATGTTTTTGCTGGTATTTTTATATTGTAGAATTTGTGAATGTTACTTTTTTGTATTCTGCAGGATCCTTTATTGAATATTGATCTGAATAATTCGTCTGTTTGGATGGGAAATTGGTCTCAACTTTGCCCTACCTGCAAGGTTTACTTTATGTGCATTCTTGAGTAGTTTTTTTTTTTTTTTTTTTTTTGGGGGGGGGAGTTAACCCAACCCTTTGAGGCGAGTGGCTCCTCGCGGTATTCCCACAAGCTTCAATTCTTTGAGTCGGCTATGAGACTAATCCGGAGTGGGTCAGGGATGAAGATATTTAAACCCCTCCCAAAGGTGGCATGTGGGGATCGAATCAAGGCCCTTTCCTTACCATTTACTCAGCTCCCTTGCTATCAACTAAGCTACCACCATTTGGTCATTCTTGAGTAGTTGAACAGTCTAATGTTGATGCTTTACTTACATTTATGTTTTACTGTATTATATTCTCAAAATAAGTTATCACTTATCAGGTTTTCTCGAATTGTATCATCAGATAATAAGACCTGTCCGATCTAAGCATTGCCCTACTTGTAAGCGTTGTGTGGAACAGTTCGACCACCATTGTCCTTGGATATCCAACTGCGTTGGAAAGGTAAGGAGTGTTGTGCTATTTTAACATTTACCCACTAGAACAAAGTGCATTCTTATGATGGATTTTTTTTTTTTTTTTTTTCTTCTGGTGTAATTAAGATAGTTGGATATATGGTAAATCAAGTGAGGATGTTTTCCCTTCATCAATGGGTATATTTGATTTGAAAATGAGATGCTATATTAGCCTTTGACCTTTCTAGTCAAATCAGGAGTGGTTTTTCTTCTTTTCCTCATTTCATATGAGCCTTAATATCATAATTGATATGCGTCTTGCAGAGGAACAAAAGGGATTTCTTTATTTTTGTTTGCATGGCAACTTTGTCTTCTATCCTTTCTGGTGCCATTGCGGTTCAAAGTAAGTCTTAAAGAGCTACTTTTGCACTGTTCTAGTTATTGAAGTTGTATAATTTATTATTTCACTTGAACTAGATAACAGCCTTGTTTTCTGTGACAGGAATTTGGACATCTACATCAGCATTAGCGGCTGGAGAAACATGGATCCATCATGTGTTAGTAAGACATCCAGGTGTTCTTGTATTTTTGGTGATGGATGCCTTTGTTTTCCTTGCAGCTACGACTTTAACGATAACACAGACTTACATGGTGATTGCTTAAACCATACTTAACTTTTTATCAATATTCAATAATCATAATGGTTCTTAGAAGCAAATATATTAAAGAAAATTACTGAAAAGAACTACTGATAAATATTTGCCATGAAGGAAAAATAGCCACCTTTTGTTAGAATAACCAGATTTTGTTCCTTCATCGTCCATATTTTTTATTTGGATTTTTTTTTTAATTTGCCAATATATTATGTTCATTTTATTCTGTAATTGCAACTTAATATAGGAAGGGTGCAGTATCCATGAGCTACTCGTATGAGATTGGGTGTGAAGTTGAGAATAAGTTATCGAACAAGTAAACCTAATTTGACTGCTTTGACCAGCCATCAAACAAGCCTTATCCCACTAGATGGAGTTGACTACATGGACTAATTGACTCCATTGAGTTCTTACTTCTCTCGGAAACCAAATTTTCAGCTAATCGAGTTCTTTTTCAATGATTTCTCCTAAAGTTTTCTCAGGTCTTCCATTTGATCCACCTTTCTTTTTGGAGCCTCTGTTCTTCTCACATAACCAGGCCATCTTAGTCAAGTTTCTATCATCTGTTTGATAGGTGGTATACCAACTTTCTCCTGGATACATTTGTTCCAAATCTTATCCAAATTTTTTGGTTGTATGTCCACACATTCATATCAGCATTCTCATTCTGCCACACTTATTTTGTGCTTTTGTTGGCGCTTCACTGCCCAACACTTATTACCATAGAGAATCACTTGTCTTATAGCTATCTAGTAAAATTTTCCTTTGAGTTTGATACCCTTTTTGGTAATCACATACTATGCCTGAGGCCTTTCTCCATTTCATCCATCCAGGTTGGATACTATATGTGACATCACCACTTTGCAAGATGGATCCAAGATACCTAAACCATGCAACTTGTGTTATGACATGTTCCTCAGTTTTCTCTTCTAAAGCATTGCTAACTCGGGTCTTACTGAACTTTCATTCCATATATTCCATCTTACGCTTAACCCAGACCTCTTTGACTCCTAAGCTTCTCACAACACAAGCTTGGAATTTACTCCTCTGGACTTATCAACTAGGATTGTATCATTTGCAAAAAACAAGGCATTAAGGCACTAGCTCACTTTGACCACATTTTCATTTATCCTTAATGTTCACTTCAATTTGTTTTCTCTTTTCATTTTAAATATAGATTAGAAAACAATCCTATAGAACCTGGATTTAGAAAATTAGATATATGAGGAAGGCTGTCAGACAAAATTTATTCTGTGTATACTTGCAATTATATAAATCTTCCTATGTCATCTAATTTTTTTAATTATTATTACTTATTATGACTTGCTATCATAAATAAACGGGACAAATCCATTATAATTTTCAAACTTTTGAGCCTTTTCACATGGATCCTGTTACTGTTAGAATTAAAACCATTCGCGAGTCTTCATCTAATAGTTTAAGCTTTTGGGAAAGTTGGTTCTTAACATGGTATTTTGAGCATCTATGACCAAATGGTCTAGAGTTTGACCCTTGTTGTCCCCATTCTTCTAAATATAAGTTGAATTTAAGCACAAGATAGGCTGGGCTTAGCAGTATTCATGCTTAAAGCCCAAAAGGCTCTTGCATGATATAAAACTATTCATGAGCCTTTACCTAATAGCTTAAGATTTTGAAAGAGTTGGTTCTTAACATATCCAAATCAATCTTTCATATGATGTTGTGAACCTTTATGTGCTACCATTTCTATCCAAGGCTACATTTGCTTCTAATTGGCAACCCTGTTCTTCAGTACTGGTTCCTCAGCTGGATCTTTATTAGATGCTCTTCAATTATTCTCGCACTGCATTGCATGTTGGCTTCCTCACTTATGTAAATCATGCTTTCTTTGATAATGGTATTTCATCTTATATTCATTTGATGTCACTCTTGAAAGTTCATTTGGTATCTTCTTCATTCAGTATTCTATAGGTCCTACTATTTCCACAGTTCGCCAATTTTTTCTTTGTACACTCTTGTCTTATTTACATAATTTAGTGCTCACTTTTTTCCCCTGGTTACTTTACCTTCTAGGTTGCTTTTCCCAATGTCGCTTCTTGCACTTCTTGTTTTCTTTTCCCTTCCATATTAAATATATTGGGAATGTCTAATCTGCCCAACATGATAAATAACTTACATGGAGTAGTCAATGGTGCATTTGGATCCTGTCCTTTCTTTTAGGAAATGATAGTGAGACAAGCTCTGCATAAGAAATGATAGTAGTCAGTGGTGCATTTGGATCCTCTCCTTTCTTTTAGGAAATGTCTTTTCTCTTTGCAGGAAGCCACCATTTCTTGTGCAGGAGTTCACAAGCTCTGCATAAGAATTCTCTCTCCAAAAATTAAATGTCACCTTTAGGAAAAGGAGAGGATTCAAATTTGTCAATGGTATATTGTCAAATTGTTTGCAAGTTTTCCTTCGGTTAAGCAACTTACTCTCATCATATCATGCTGGTCAACTGTGAAGGCTTTGAAATATACATAATTGCATACAAGCATCACATATACAAACATAGTTTCTAACTTTCTATGGTATTAGCTGTAGAAGAATTTTCATGTTTGTAAATCATAATGCAGATAGCTCGAAATCTGACCACGAACGAACATGCAAATTCGTCCCGCTATGAGTATCTTCGTGGTGCTGATGGGCGGTTCAGAAACCCATATAACCATGGTTGTTGGAAGAATTGTAGCGACTTCGTTTTCTTGGGCTACACCAATGATGATCATATTGCTTGGCCTCCATTGCAGCAGGTGGCGTCTTAAGAACTATCTCCCTTGCTGTGTCCATGCATCCTTTGTTGTAGTATTGTAGATATGTAGATGATAGTCATTTGCAGCCAGGCTGTTCATTCACTGACACATGTACATTTGATTAGAGAGCGCAAAGAAATAAAACAATTTTCTTTGAGCCTTCAGAAAATACAATTTTTTATATACTGGACTCACTCATGTCCAATCGTGCAATTTTTTTGGTGGGATATTTATTACTTTCGATTCCGAAGGAATGCAGATAATGCCTTTTGACTTTAATTGTATGCTTAGCTTGAATGAAAATGAGCAGGTGCAAACTCACGATGTGGAAAATGTCAATGAATTTAGACATTGTATGTCTTGAAGTTTACGTTTAACACCTCTCAGTTTTCTACCTTGTTTTATACGGCTAGGAAGAGTGGTTGTAAGAGATTGACCTTGTATTTTTGTATAATGTAAATCTCCACTGCACAGATATGGTAAGATCACTAAGATCGTTAACTCGTGATTCTATCTGGAAGATCCTTTGATTATAATACTATCACTTTCAGTCTCTGCTAGGACCAAACTATCCCTCAGTGTTTCTCTCTTCTCTTTTTACTATTTTTCTTTGAAACAATTTGGTTGCAGGAAATGGAATAAAAACAAAGTTGTGTTTAGAACATTCAAATTAAGAGCAATTGAACAAACCGAAAGATATTTGTTTAGAGAAATATCCCTTGCAGAAGTGATAGGGACCGTTTATGAGATGGGGGCGAAAAAGGAAGATTAAGAAAAATAATGAATGGTGATGATTAAATTTGCAAGAAAAAAATGTTCGTGTAAGTAATATTAAACCAAAATAAATTATGAGATTTAATGAAATTATATTAGCTCCCTTTCTAATTTTAGAAATTATAATTTATTAGTGTATTATTCACTTCTTAAAAATAAGAATACAAGTACAGGTTTATGATATAAATGTTTAAATTTAAATATTTAAAATCAAAGTACCAACTAAATGACAAAGAAGTCTGGCAAGTATAATGGGGAAAATACAGCTATCAAAAAGAGGCCGCATCTCTTAATTTTCTTTTTAGCGTATATTAATAGTTCAAGTTCATCGTTCATGACTAGTTATATGGATGCTGGTTTTGATGCATGCAGTGAATTACAAAGTCGATGAATAAGGTCCACAGTCTACACCAAAAGAGAAATATTTCTCTGAATGTACTGAGCAAGCATTGGTGGAACCTTGGGAACGGGGATGATAATCTGATGGGAATTACTCGAATGAAATCAACTTTGTCGAAGATGCAAACATTGATTTAATTGAAGGCAACTTTTGTGTTGTAGGATTTGCGCAAGATTTGATCCAATGACACTAGTAACATTATCAATTGTCCATGGATCAAAGTGGAAAGTTATCTTCAGCTTATTTGAGTACGATATGTAGTTACTTTTCCTTTCTACATAACGTGTTACAAATTCTATGTAATATTCACACGCAAAAAAGAATAAAAAGCTTACAGATTAAGAGAAAATATTATTGCAAGTTTTTCATATATTGAGCTTTTCCAAACCAATTCAACCAAGGGCCCTTACTCTCTGGTAGCTGGAGATGAAGATCATTGAAACATCACATGTGGTAAGAAATGTATTGGATACACTCTAGAAGATACAGCAAAAACAATTTAAATAGTGGATCTTAGCAGCTGTAAAAGCAATTTCTTTTATTGAATAGGAGTAAGGAACATTCTCAACAACAGGAATGGGCCAACGGCGGGGTGTCTTCATAGGCAATACCAGGCAGTCGAAAAAAGCATCAGCTCTGCTGGATTCCACTAGGCCATGTCTGATTCTTAACTGGCTTTAAAATGGCTCCAACTTCTGACAGAGCCTCTTCATCAATCCCAGAAGCTGCAAGTTCTCTTGCAGCAGCAACATTTGCCTCCACCTAATTTGTTAGATTATCCCCAAGTTAGAACAGATCATTCTTTTTAGGTGACTAGTTCACATTATACAAATTGTACTTGAGAAATTCTTGCATAAACTTGGTGCACCCAAGTTTGGCCCCCCATGCACAAGACTCCTTGATTTTGCAAGAGTAGGGGAGATAGTCGATTATATGCAGTCTAGCCCTTGTATTTTTACAAAAGATATTATTTTCCAGATTATCCACGAAGAAGCAACCTTACCACTACTTTAAGCCTCGCCCTCGCACTAGGCCAATCATATCGACACATTATTAATTATAGTTAATCATTAATTAACTGTGGTAGTCAATCACTAATTAATGTGTCAACTAGGATGCAAAAAGATAATATTAAATGATAACACAGACATATAATCAAATGAAAGAGTGCTGCAAAAGTAGAAAAAATACAGCTACAGTTCGCAATATTACCATCTATTAGAACTGGAAATCTCCTTACTACATATTTTAATCATACAGTTTTGTCCATCAACTTTCGGTATCAGATCAACAAAAATTGGATTAGCATATGGTTTTTTTTATGCTCATGAGTGGCGGCTCTATGTTTAGTCGGTAATTATGAAAAGGGAAGACGAAAAAAGATGTACATATTTTACAAATGAAAATGCTAATATATGCTTCAAGGAGATGTACATATTTTACAAATGAAAATGCTCATATATGCTTCAAGGAAAAACAAAACAAAAAGAGAGGTAACTAATTTATTGACCAAGCTATACAAAAGCTTTAGAGCAAGGTTTCACGCATTATGCACAAAATAAAAATCACATGGATTTTCAGAACATACATATATAAGACTAAATATGGCAATTCCGGAAGATTATGAAACAGAACCTGTTCGACAGATCTGATGCCAACAAGCACTGATGTGATTTCCTTATTTAACAAGCTGTACTGCATTGCCAACTTCGAAATGTTTTTTCCCTTTTCTTTACAACAGGTAGCAGCAGCTTGACATGCAGACTACAAAAGTTCCAGAACATAACACAAAAGAAACAACTTAGTTTTGATGAAATATGCACCAGAAAAAAGTCCAAACTAGCAAAGATAATTTTCATTGCTTTCTCTCTTCTTCAGGCAGAACTAATTCTCTTTTAACTACTCTCAGATCTTAAACACACAGTAAGCATTCTTCCTTGTGATTTCAGGTTCTTATTAGATGTTTTACCCACCAAACATTAACTGAATTATTTCTCAATGAAAAAACAAAAAGCACATAACATAATCAGGACCTTGAGTTCTGGTGAAGCTGGATGCCACTCAGGAGGACCAGTCTCAGTAAGGAGGCCCATTGCTAGTGGAGAAGCATTGATAATACCAACACCTTTGTCCTTTAAATAAGGCACAATATCCTCCAAAGTTGAATCATTAATACAGTAATGACAATATGACAACACTACATCCAATGTACCAGGTGGAACCCTATCAAGCACGTAAGTAAAAATTCCCAAAGGGAGTCCAGTAATGCCAATGAAACGAGTTTTCCCAGCTTCCTTTAGTTTCTGAAGTGCTGGAATGGTTTCATTCACAATCTGGTCTAATGAACCAAATTCAATATCATGGCATTGCAATATATCAACATAATCAAGCTGCAACCTTTCCAAGCTCTCTTCTATGCTTCTAGTTACTCTTTCTGCACTGAAATCAAAACCTTCCTTATAGCGTCCACACTTTGTTGATACAATATATTCATTTCTTGGAACACAAAGAGCCTTTAAAGCCTTCCCTAACACACTCTCTGACACTGTCCCTCCATAATACCTTCAATTTCACACAAACACAACACATAAAATGTTAATCCAATTTTCAATTAAAGCATAAGCAGACAAAATAGAAAGAAATTGTGCAATGCTTACGGTGAAGTGTCGAAGAAATTGATGCCGGATTGAAAGGCATGGCGAACAGAAGCGATGGCTTGTTCCTCGGGAACAGAGCCGAAGACGTGGCCGAGAGGGGAGGCTCCGAACCCGACGCAACTGAGCTTGAGTCCGGTTTTCCCAAGCTCCCGAACCTCCAATTTTGATGCCATTTGTGAATCAATGAGAACTGAGAGTGAGTTTTGGAACCACACTCATTGATTCAGTGATATATATCATGTCTTGTATAAACATTTTGTACTTGCAATAAAGTATGTATGTTATCTACCAAAAAAAATAAATATGTATGTTGTGTGGGCTCTTGAACTTTTTTGTTTGGGCTGGATTACTCGGATCAGGCCCAGTTCAAATTTTGAACTATGGTAACCTACAAGTTATGAGCAAAGTTACAATGGTCGGGACAAAAAAAATATTGTGTGGATTGAGGTGAGAGAAAAGAAGAAAAAAAATTAAGGAGAGATGAGAGAGAAAAGAAAAAAATAAATAATACATATGTCAGTTTTTTGAACGGAAGCCTACAATGCATTAATACGGAACACGAGATATATAAAATTTAAAAAAAAAATTATACTTTATTATATGTTAGGATATGTTTTGATATAAATAATATTTTTAATATATAAAATATAATTTATATTTAATACTTATAACAATTTATAATAAATCATATATTCAATCAAATATTCAAATTTTATAATATAAATATAAAATAAAAATAAATTTTTTATAATTTATTAATTTTTCATGTCAAGTTTTTTTTTCACGTTGATTACATGTCTTAAAATATCGATCACATATCATGTCACAAGTCCCACACTCTTTAAAATAAGAGAGTAAACACCTTTTTTTCGTCCCTGACAATATCCATGAAGTCTTTTTTAGTTCCTGGCAATAAAAATGATCAAATTGATCCTTAGAATTAAAAAAAAAAGGTCACGAATCGAACTAAAAAGGACTAACATGGCCCTTTTTTTTATAATTTTATGGACCAATTTGATCATTTTTTATTGTCAAAAGATTACAAATGACTTCGTTGATATTGCCACGGGACAAAAAGGCTATTTACTCAAAATAAAAAAAATAAAAATTGGCGTGTTCGTGCAGAACCGCTATCAGTCTTGGCGGGTCGAGTTTGCCATGAGTGGCACTGTGGCAGTAGCAAAAACCAGCTGTCAGAAGCCCTGAACCAACCCTTATGCGGGTCCTAATGGGTTGAGGATCAACGGTTTCTCTAACCTGGAACCTCCTAGGACCTGCAGCGAGTCTCTGCCCCACACAACACAACACGGGCAAATTTGATAAGCTAATAATGATAGCAGGTACTAAAATATGGCATTTCAGTAAAAAAAAATTTAAAACGTGGCATTTGGATAATTTATTTGCAAAAATATTTTATTTTGGTTGTTGTACCAAGGAGACTATATTCGTGATTATATTTTCAGTTTTCCCCGTTAAAATAGTAAAACGTGTAACTCATGTTATAAGGGTAATTTTATTCATTTTTAATAAGTGATGTACCGAATACTTAACACTATTGGAGTATTATATTTTCAATATACGTATAGAGTTTTAGTCTGTTGTATACTAAATATAGTATAAAATTTTTACATATCTGTTTGGAGATTGGAAATGACTGATTAAGTTCACGTATTGCAAGCTTTCTAGAAAGGTACTGTGAGGTGAGTTGTTCCAGCACAAGAGCAAATACCAATAAACCAGCTAGTTCAAAACTGGAATCACCTATTCTTATAGGAATGACAGCAAGCCATTTTGGTTCTCTGAGTTTATACGATAAGTTTAAGGGATTTGATTGAGAATTCAATTGTCATGTGACTCAATTAGTGGTGGCTCCCATATTTATTAAAAAAAAGAAAAAAAATTTTTGCAAGTAAATCGAAGGGTCACTAACATGAAAGTTGAATTCTCATATAACATGAAAAAATATTTTCCCTAAGTTTAATTCTGAATGGAAGAATTATTTGAAAACTCTATCTATTAGTATTATTTTATAGCCAAGTGTTTATCCTTTTAAATTGACACAACTTATATCCTTTCACTCCCACAAAGAGATGGGACCCACACCTTTAATTTTTTTTGTCAACTCTCTCTCCTCCTTTATCTATCTATTCCTCTCTCTTAAAATGACACAACCTTACATTCTTTAAAATGATACACATTTTACCCTTACATTATTTGTCTAATAATTTGTTAACGTCTCTACTCTATTTTTTTTTTTATTTCTCTTCGCTACTAGTCCGGAGTAGTTCCCTCAATTAAAACTTTAAAATCTTCCCAAAAACAGAGAAAATCAAACACATACCCACTAACGTCTCTTCTTACTTCCAAGCAAACGACAAAAAATATAACATTTTCAATATTGAATATCATTGCGTTAATGTGGGTAATTTTTAATGTGTTTTATTTTTCTAGACAAGTTGTCTCATGCAACACACACAAAATAGGTTCATTTTTATTTTCTCTCTCTCACTTTTTAGTAGGTCTCATCCATTTTTTGGGTTGTATGAGACAACTTGTCTCATACAATATAAGAAAAATAAAACTCATCTTTAATATGCCTGTTCAATGGGCCATACTCTCACTCGGGTATAAGTTTTTCACCCACACACATGCAACTTTGGAATTGGCTAAACATTCTTCTAGTCAATGGAAACTGTGTTGCATGTCACCCAAAAATGGGAAACTCTTCTTTATGGATAAGCTTATGATTCATATTTGAAAATTGCAACCAATTAAGGGCTAATTCATGACGAATATCTACTCACATAACATAGGTTTTCATTATTTTATTATAATAGCTAATGGGTTGGCTAATAAGCTTTAATTACCGCCTTCTTGGTTATGATTATTACAAATGATCTTGACCAAGAAAATGAGAGATGAGGAGGAAGGAGTGGAGAGATTAACTTTATGAAATACAGCAAATAAATGCGTAGCTTGAGGCTTTGGACACGGTGAGGGACCACAAGCTCAAGAATGGTCCTTTGATTTGTAAGCTCTTAACCAATCTTTCAATGACTAGTTGGTGAAGAACAACCTCAAAGTCCACAAAACATCACAAGTTGGAACTGTTGATTTGTCATCTTGAAGAGAGCCTCTAAATATAAAAATTGAGTTATATCTATTTTCCTTGATTGAAAAAAGTGGGCATGTATAGTTGTCTACGCTGATTCACATAAAAAAAAACCCGTGAGTATATGACGGTGCAAATGTTCTAAGTTGGTATACAGAGAGGTTGAGTATGATAAAAAGTTATCACAAAAAACCAAATATATAAGCTGCTGCAATATCTGTTGATGAGTAAGCTTTTTTATCAACCTTCACTTTATTCATTAAGACCTTTACAGTCTATGAATTATTGTGCCTGAGAATGTAATTTGTCTAAATGCAAGTGTTGGGAGGTTAAGGTTTGGGGATAAGAATTTTTTTTCTTCCATGTATTGTGCTTAATGAAGGGGGCCGGCTTGGCTCAGCGGTAAGCTTGCTTGCCGTGGTGTGTCAGGTCGCGGGTTCGAATCAGTCTCTCTGCAAAGAGCAGGGGAAAGACTGCCTGGAGTATTTCCTTCCCCAGACACTCACGAAGTGAGTATTTGAACCGGGTCGGCCCTTTTTTTTATGTATTGTGCTTAATGGTCATTTAATGGTCATTTAACATAAATTACCAGAAGCTAAATTTAAATTCTAGTACCAAAGCTTATCAGCTTTAAGTACCTTGAGCTTTTTTTTTTTTTTTTGTATATTGCAGAACTAGTTCTCTTATGGACATTTCATCCACAAGAGGGTTACCTGATATGGTAAGATACATAGCTCTAGCAAATAATTATTCTTGGAACTAACTAAGGCAAGTTAATCTATGCCCTGTAAGTTGATAGTGGCCTAGTGGATCATTTATTGCATTGACAATGACTACATTTAATTTGGAAGACATGGTTAGTTAAAATCTGGCAGGCATATATCTAAAAAAGAAGTGAAATATGGATATACTTAAATCTTTCTAGCTAGAGCTTGGTTGATGAAAATTTCTATGAAAGTTTTGTAATGTTTTCTGATTTTGCAGGAAATAATGGAGGATCATACCTTTCTTCATCAGTGGAACTTGAGCTCTATTGATGAGCCTAGCTTACTGCCAATAGCTGCTACTTTTGGAGAGACTTTACAGCATCATTCATTCACTTACCCAAACTTGAACCCCAAAATTGCTCAGACATCAGGGGCACAATTTGTTTCTTGTCCAAATCTTCTTTCTTTTGTGGATTCTAATCACATGAATCAGTTGGGATTGGTGAAGCCTAAGGATGAGACCTTTTGGCCTAAAATCAATAGCACAACTCCTCCAGAGATGACCTCTCAAGGAACCTTGGGGAATCAAAACTATGTCTTCAAGGCCTGCCAGGAGGTCAGAAAGATAGGGACACGTCCTAAACTTTCTCAACCTCAAGACCATATAATAGCTGAAAGGAAGCGGCGAGAGAAGCTCAGCCAGAGGTTCATTGCTCTATCAGCACTTGTTCCAGGTCTACAAAAGGTATAAAAAAAATTGTTTATGTAAACTTTAGCGTTTTGTGATTCTGAGATTACCACTTCTGTCATTCATAACTGTGTATATTGAACAAGTATTGAAATATTATGTACTTCCTATTTAGACGCATAGAAACAAGCCAATAACAGTTCAGGTTAGTAATTTAACTACCGAGTAAATAAGCAAGTTACTCTCATTTACTTGTAATTTAGTCCTTATATTTAGTTATGTGTATTACTTAATCCTTGATATAGTGGTAAGGTTGCTCCTTGTAGTGGAAAAGTCACGGATTCGAATATGAAAAACAGAAAACAGTCTTTTTGTTAAAATACAAGATAAGATTGCGTCCAATCGATCCTCATCCATACCCTTATAAGTCTGAGAGCCTTGTGTATTGGGATTTACCCTTATTACTTAATCCTTGAAATTGTAAAAATGCATTTAGTTTTTCTGATATCTCACTTTAATCCCTAAAAAGTAAAAAGGAATAACTTGATATAACTTTTGTAAATTTAAAACTAACTAATTAATGTAAATACAATGACTAAACTATAAGTGGAAGAAGATTTAAGGGATGAATTGTTTGTTGACTCTTAAACTAGCTGTATAACATTAGAAACTATAAGATCTTTGTTTGGTATTTTGTCAATTTGGTAGTCATAAGTATCAGATATTTTGCACGCCTAGGGAGCAGGAAGCACATGAATATGTAAAATCGGGTGTTTATGGTAGTTATAGTGTTATTTTGTCCATCATGTAGGCTTCTAACAGGTATGCATTGGTCTTATTTTTCAATATGCTACTAACAGACGGACAAAGCTTCTGTTCTTGGAGATGCTATCAAGCACTTGAAGCACTTGCAAGAGAAAGTGAGGGCTCTTGAGGAGGAACAGAAAATGAAGAAAAATGTGGAATCTGTGGTAATTGTGAAAAAATCTCAACTATCCAATGATGTTGAAGACCCTTCTTCAGAATATGGTGATCCCTTTGAAGAGGAACTTCCTGAAATTGAAGCAAGATTTTGTGAGAGAAATGTCCTCATAAGAGTACACTGTGAGAAGAGCAAAGGAGTTGTAGAAAAAACAATCAATGAAATTGAGAAACTCCATCTAAAAGTCATCAATAGCAGTACCATGACATTTGGTAGCTATGCCCTTGATATAACAATTATTGCTCAGGTAATTCCTGTACCTATCATATTATATTGGCTGAAATCAGGGAATTCAAAAAAAATCAATATGAATTAATGCTCTATATAAAAAAGCTTGCTTGCCGTGGTGTGTCAAAATTATTGAATTAAGTTCGATACATAGAGCATTAACATCTAAAGTGGTTAATGAAACTTTTTGTTATGACACTGTAGAATTGGTGTACTTCCAATCATTTTCTATTCATTCATGGTATATTTTGATTACATTGATGAAAAAACTTGCTCAAATGCTATCTATGCATCACTTTTCATCATTTTTTTAATTAAATTATAATTCTCTTCAATAAGGAAACTATTTCTGCAATTTGCAGATGGATATGGAATTTTGCATGACAGTGAAGGATCTTGTGAGAAACCTACGCTCAGCCTTTACATCTTTCATGTGAGGACATTCCTTTAGTTCATATTAAACAGACACCAAAAGCATGAGAAGAATAAAGAAGAATAAGAGTTAGAGTCAACAAAATAGCAGTTTATGTTGTTCAGTGATATTTCTGCTTACAAGGCCTGTAATGTCTCTGCCATCTCATCTTCTCCAAGCTTGCTCTATGGTTCATTTTGAGGGAGGGTTTTTCTGACCATGTTTTCCTTTTTGCATGGTTAACTTGTTGACCATGTTATTACTACCCACCTTTTCTGGTTATCCATTTTTTGGCAGGAGGTTGAAAAAGTTCAATCCGTTCTGTTTTCTGTCCCTCTCTTACCTAAATCTTACAAAAGGGGCATTGGTTTTTTGGGTGTCTTTGACAAACAGGCCTTTGTTTAGCAACTTGTTAACTGTTCTTATAAGTTTCTTTTTGTTTCAACAAAATATGGTTGGTAAAAACTGTGAAGAGTTTGAATAGTTTGCTGAAGGTTATAAGTTAAAACCTCCTGCAACTTTTGGATCAAAAGATATATACTTTATGTTAGTTTGGTTAACATTGATGGAATAATTGAACCTTTTACAATGAATGTATAATTTACATGTTTCCCATACACATCACATTGCATGGACGCTACAGAAAAATACTTCAACATGCTATGTTGCAAAAAATAATGTTATCAATGCCATTTTATCATAACACTTCAATTGATCTCTCATAAGCATTAATTGCTGCAAAACCCTGACTAAACTGACTGTTTCAAATGGTCAATCCGTAAATCAATTGTGTCTTTGGCTTAATTATTTTTTATTATGTTGTCTAGTTCAATCAAGTTATTTAGTTGAACAAATAAAAAATCATGATCCAAAATCTCACTAGTTTTTTTTAAATGAGGTTTGTATTAAAATTAGTTAACAAAGATATTTTATTTTAAATTATTTAATAGGTTAAAATTATGATATATGAAAACCAATCAATGAAGGCTAGGCTTAATCTTTATGTATAGCTTTACTGTAAGCTGCAAATACATAAAAGGCAACTACACTGTGAAGAATGTAGGACTTGGAGGCTAGTGACCATATATTCAATCTAAATTCACCATGATCTAGGTCAAATTTTTTGAATCATCTTGTTTTTTAAAAATTAATCTAGCTCTTATATAATGCAAACCAATTATGGTTCTCTCATAACATCTTGGATAATCCTCCGGAATATTTTTGTCCTTCTGTATTGTATTTTATTTTGTTTTGTTTTATCCTGAATATGGAACATATTTAGGGGATTAATTTGTTGCGAGGGGTGAGAGAAGAGTGGATTATTGGTGTTAGTGAGAGAATATATGACCAACTTTGTCATTTTCTGCATACAGCAGAATCTAAAGGGACAAAAGAGAAGAAGATGCATTACTATTTGCTTTACACTGTCAAATAAGCAATGTCAAATGTGTTATGGAGAAGTGAAAGATTAAAGAAAATTAGATTTGGAAATAGTACAAAAGGCCGATAAAGTAGTGTCTTTCAGATCATTATGCGGTTCCACTGATGTCAAATCCATTATCATCAGCATTTAAGCGATGGATGACACCAAAAATTTAGAGTATTATTCTTAAGAAAAATCTACTATGAACAAAGGGAAGAATTACATAAGTTCCTTATAGGAGAGTGACAAAAACTACTTTTTCCTGATCTCCCTTATTTTCTGATGAAGTCTATCCCCTTCTGGATGCTTCCTTCCAACTCTCTCTTTGCTTTTTCCAACCCAATCCTGTAAAGTAGTAAACAGCAGAAGTTCCACTTTATGTTCTACTTATTGCTTCAAACAAAGAAATTAGGTAATAGTTTGATAAACTACTATCATACCTTTCATACTCATTCAGGGGACCCAGTTGATATATCTCTTCTGCTCCACCACGACCAAGACGTACCTTGGTTGCAAAGAAGGGAAGTTCTGTAACCTATTGAAGACATGAGCTACTGTTAAATGGGTTCTGAAAGAGAGGATGAAGACAATGTACAAGGAAAAGAAGGACTTAAAATGGCACCTGAGAATCAACAAAAGCACACTCCACCACCCCAGCTTCTCCTTTCAAGCCATGGAGGCATGAGTTAGCAAACTTGGCAGCTGCATATGCCTGCACAATCAAGTGTGGGATTTCAAGTTAGTTAGTCTGTCTACTAGGACTCAAATGATATGGCTGCAACTGTAGAAATATGAAGATAAGCTGTTAACCATTGATAGTGTTGCAGAACCAGCCCCAGCTTTTGCCTGTAACATGAATAATTATAATTAATTTATGATGAATCAAACACAACCAGATATAAACGGGGGAATGAGATAGTGTATTTGACATTTCGTGAATATCTACGGTCATGGATATGAAAACAAGTTGGAGTAGCAGAGATAATCTATTCAGACCAGTAATAAGCATCATTTGAATACATTGTTTGGCCATCTTCTCTTGTTTGAGCTTCTTCACTCGTGCAAAATTGATAATGTCTAGTGTATATCACTTTTGTGATGGTAAAGGAAATTGGTACAGTTTCATAGATCTTATATTACCATAACACCTTAAATAACTCTAGTTGCAGTGTCAGATTATATTTTTCTCTAATAATATTTTACAGTTGATATCTGGCATTAAGCAGACATCCGAAACTGAAAAAGAGGAAGCATAGAAGTTTTGACACCAACACTGTCATCATAGCAATGATCATAGGGACATTAACACTGTCGGAAAAGGAAGAGGAGTGTAAATTATCATTATAGCAATATGCAATGAATCTTAACTATCAAATTTCATTCTTTGCCTCCTATCCCTCTTCTACTCCAGTCACATATTTAGTTCGGTAATAGATTTGCGTAACATTACCTCA
Organism: Gastrolobium villosum; assembly: GCA_032173675.1. Lineage (NCBI taxonomy): Eukaryota > Viridiplantae > Streptophyta > Magnoliopsida > Fabales > Fabaceae > Gastrolobium > Gastrolobium villosum. The sequence goes on from JAVKPL010010636.1 coordinate 27,364, forward strand.
ACAACTTCTGTTCCACCATTTTGGATGCGATTTGTCAGGTATTCAGTTTCTTCAGCGGTGAAGCTACTAGGAGGCTTGACCTTTAAAAACCAAGTTTGAAGAAGGTTAAGTGACCTGTTTACATTGTAATAATTTTTAAAGTAAGGAATTATTCTCTACAAGACCTGTGACAAAAGAGGTAATATTGTGACTCCTGAATGACCTCCCACTACCGGAACATCAACCTCTCTTGGATCAACTCCCAGTACTTCTGCCTGCAAGGAAAAAAAACATGACAGGACCAACACCAACCTGTACTCATGCAATTCCACTAAAACAGCATTGTAGATAAATCTCACAATGTGGATATATCTGTTATATCCAACCCATTGTTATAATTATAAATATTTCTCAAAACAACTTAAATAAACTAATTGGATCTAACAGTTAACATGTAGCAGTTCATGTGAATCCTCATTAGTTATAGATTCAAGACCTTGATTATATTTTAAACTTTCTGTCTCCTTTTCGATATTTTAGTTCTGCAACACAAGAAAAAGGAAATTTAATTATGGGGCATAGGCTGTTTAAATAAGAACAGGAAAGCAATGCTTACCACAAAAGTATTAGCCCTCACAACGTCAAGGGTTGTAACACCCAGGAGTCGCTTTGGATCATATGTACCAGCTTTCTTAAAAACCTCAGCAGCAATTGCAACAGTGGAATTCACTGGATTGCTAATCAAGTTGACAATAGCATTGGGGCAGCACTTGGCAATTCCTTCACAAAGGGTCCTCACAATTCCAGCATTTATTTTAAATAAATCATCCCTTGTCATTCCAGGTTTCCTTGGCACACCAGCAGGTATAACTACTAAGTCCATGCCAGTGAGAGCACTCTCAAGTTGTGGCTGCCCCAAAAAGCCACGAACCTAGAAACCCCCCAAAAAAATAATTTGCATTATCCGAACACATAGTAGCTAAATCAAGATAAGTTCCAGCATCAATTTAGGCTATAAAACAAGGCAAAACTGCTGCATACACATATTTATAAGGATACAACGTCGGATTCTGGTAATTTTTTTTAAAGTGGATCCCATTTTTTGTCTATACGGCATACAACAAATATATGCCGCTGCAGCAGAAAAATTGAACCCATAAAACAATTCCTATGTCCTTCAAATAAAGTTCAACATAAAAAAAATCCCCATAATTACTAAAGAGGAAAAATATGGGAACTAAACATTTTTGTGATACATTTAAGTTGATAATAAACAATTCTATGAAAAGGAAGATGATACATAATAGTAGCACTAATGAAAAAAGAAATTACCACTGCACCAGTGTCCATGTGACTAACATCAGCAGTGACACCAGGGGAGTTGACAACATCATAAAGATGAAGAACTGAAACCAATGGATTCATCTTCATAAGCAAAGCAAGGGGTTGACCAATTCCCCCAGCAGCACCCAAGATTGCTACTTTGAATCCAGGTGACCCTCCTTTTGCTCTGCAATCAGCTCTCTTAAGAAGAACATCACCTCCTTCCTATCATCACAAAAATGAACATAAATAACTATTCAAATACACATGATCAAGCTAGGAACACACCAACCAAGATGTTTTCATATTAAAACCATTCAACATTTAACCTTCGGAAAAATATTTCTGCGCAGATAATTTATCTGTATTTACTCTCAAAATGACGTTATTTTGAGATTAAAATATTAAAAAATTATAATAACTCTGAAATAAATTAAAATTATAAAACACCATAATTTTCGCCTCAAAATCACATCGTATTGGGTTTACTGCAAATGCAAATATTTTGTTATTTATATAAGTTAGATGGAAACCAAAGGAAGAAACCTGGAAATTTGAAGGGTGAAGATGAGCAGAGATTCTTGCAATACGTTGGTTGGCTCCTACATGTGCTTCCATTTTTCTATGTAATGCTAGATAGACACACAGAGAAACTCTTGTGTGTGTGTTTGAAGTTGGAAGAGTTATGTTATGGGGTGAAATAAACAAGAGAATAAATGAGGGTACAAAAGAATATAAACAGATAATAAAATGGATGGACAAAATATAATAATGGGAAGTAAGAAGTTGACATATATGTTCAATGTTTTTCTCTTTTTATAAAATTTTCTCAAAACATGAATTTTATGTGGAATCTAGTTTTCTGAACCCTTATCCTATCATCTTTGGCTTCAAATGAATGTGGCTCTCAGAATTTTAACTGAACTTCTATAGTTCAATCTTTCTGAACCCTTAACTATTTCCATTTAATACCAGTTCATGAGTCATTAGTATATTTATTTATTTATTTTTGTCATATTTATGATGAAAGGAAGATATTAGGAAAGTATAATATAAAATTTAAATTATTGGATTGACTATATTAAAACCTCTAAATAATTAATTTATGGGTAAATTATAGTTTGTTTCATATGATAGGTTTGAAAGTAAAACTTAACTTTGCTCTCTACTTTTTCCGTTCACTTTATATATTATATCAGTTTTATTAATGTTATCTTACATGATTTAAGTTTTGTGTCCAATTCTCACCTCAAAAGGGAGAGAGAAAATGAAATGATGAAAGAATAAAAAACATGTGGATCCCACATTTTTAATATGTGTATAGGAAAGTGAAGTTATATTATGTTACATGATAAATATAAAACTTATATTATATTCATTAAAACAATTTCATATTATATTACATATGTATATATATAAACTTTATCTTACATTCAAGTATTCAACAAAGATTCAAATAGTAATGTTCAAAAAAATAAAATAAAAGATTCAAATAGTAAAACACAAAAGATTTAAAGTAGTTTTTGTTACATGGATCTAATCTAAACATTTTTTTTTTCTTTTTTGGGTTACGGGTAGGAAAGTAGGAATAAGGACAGAATTTCTTTGAAATGAGCTCATGTTGTGTTAGAGAAGTTATACATAAAGTATGTATCCAAAAAAGTTATACATAAAGTAAGCAATTTAGATTTTAAAACTACTTTCTATAAAAGTTACAGCTATTTAGATTTTAAAAAAAATATTTGATTTTTGAAAAAAAAAAAATTGACTTTTGATTTCTGCTTTTTTTAAAAGCTAAAATTTTTAACTTTCGAAAAAAAGTAGGTTTTTGACTTTTTTTTATGACTTTTGCTTTTTTTAAAAGCAGGCATCAAAACAGACTATTTTTGAGAAGTGCTTTTTTTTCCTTAAAAAAAATAACTTTTGAAAAAAAAAAGTCCATCCAAACAGACTCTAAATATCCCATGACAGCGGGAGTTCAAACTCCCTTATTCGAAGTGATGATTTTAGCAGTGGTTGATATATAATTTCTCTTAAAAATTCTCAAAGAAATAGGAAAGTCTTCCCTGGCATTGATAGAATATTAGTGTCTAACTCCACTTAAACTTTTGGTTTCCAAAAGAAAAAAAGAAGAAGTAAGTAACTAAAGTTATGTTTATTGTTAATTTTGTTTAAAGTGTACATAATCTTAATTTCAAAAAATTTAATAATAGAAATATATACGAGATAAGATCCTTCCGTATGACAAATTTGGAGTTTGACACCTTATCTGAAAGCCGTTAGATCAAAAAAGATCAATGGTATCACATGCTTACAAATCACAGCTAATGATCTTTTTTGATCTAATGACTCTCAAATAAGGTGTTAAATTTTAAATTTGACATTAGTGTCAAAGGATCCTACCTCATTATATATTATCTGATTAGATAATTTAAGCCGAATTGCAGCTACAAGCTGGACCACCATTATTGGGCCTGGCTCCAATGTATTTTCCAAAACCAACTCCAACCAGAAGCTTGTCCCTTCCACCTTCGAAGCTTTTATGCATCCCAACCCAACAGACACATATTCTTTATCCATGAGAAAGCCCAATCACCCTACTCCTGCAAAGACTACAATGGTCCTCAACTGTCGGATGGGCCAGCCTGGACCTATGATGTATGTAAATAAGGAGTTATATTTTAGCTAAGTTTAATATTTTATTAGGAACTATGAACTATATATAAAATGGAATTGATTATTGTCAATTTCAAGAGTTTATGATAAAAAAATTTCTTCAAGCTATATTCATTTTTAATTTGGTTATGTAACTTTTTAATTTCGTCACCCTTGCTTATTATTGTTATAATATTATTTTACAAGTTGTTAATTTAATTTTCATCTAACAGTAATAAAATAATAATAAAAAATTATAAGAAAAAATAGGTTTTAAGTATTACCTAATCTCCCATTTTTTTAAAAATTATATAACTATAAGTATCAGCTCTATGACAATCTTGAAACAACCAACTTTCAAAATCGCGCATGTCAATCAAAATATTTATTTAAAATCATTGAATCACAATTTATATTCCTTTCTTGGGTGAAAGAATCACAATTTATATGTACTCAAACATATGCATGTGAACAAAAGTAATTATCCATATTCTCTTTCTTGCTAAAGTTGTGATCCATATATTTATATCACGTGTATACTTCTAAAAGTTCTCAGGAAACTAAAATTAAATGACTCAAAATGTGAGGTCTTTGATTTTTCAATGACAAGTAAACATATAGTATTGGCTGTAATTAATGGAGCATGATTACATAGTCAAGATGGCGAAGAGGTTGAATGCTAAAAAACAGGATGGGGCATTTGTTTAGTAATATTATAATATATGATTACCTTTTCGTGTGTCAACTCGTGCAATGCGAGGACTGATATCATTTTTATCTTTCCCTCGTGTTATACGAGCTCATATTAAAAAAATATAAAAGAAATGATATGTAATAATATTCTATTTCAAATAAAATATATAATAATATTTTTCTAGATTTATGAATATTGATATTTTTTACAATTGTTATTTGAGAAGTAATACATATCATTATATCATACTAGGAATGATGTAGCAAGAATTTCATTTAATCAAGGAACTTCATTAAATCAAAATCTCACATTATTATTGAAATATTTTTGCATTCAATTCAAATTGCATAGGTAATATGATTCTTCTGGTTACACATTTTCACAAATGGGAATTTTATGTATGTACTTTATTTCGCAAGTACTTACTGTTTTTTCTTTTTTCATTTTGTTACGCATGTCGTATGAGCTTCTCCATCAAATTAAATTAATACCTTTCCTTCTTTAATTAATTATTTATTTGATAAAATTATTTCCCCTTAGTTTTTTAAAAATTTCATCAATCAATAGTAGGCATAATATAAAATTATTTTTATTATTAATAAAATAATCTTTTATTAATTATATCAATCTTCTCGAATCTTTTAAGAGAAATACTAATCTCATATTATTGAAGACTAGTATCTCACGTCCTATATCTAAATTATGTGAGATTCATTTTAATTTTTTTTAAAAAAAATAAATAAATAAGTGGGCTCCACATATTTATATCTATGACATAAGATAACTAATTTCATATAACATGATACTAATATTCCCCATTTTTTAAACTTATATTTAAAAACATTCGTATTTAGTAATCCATACTATACTTGCCACTATTCATGTAATGATTGTACAAGTGGCTCTTGTATTTGCGGGGCAATTCGTGTAATGGGCAGTGTTTATATCGGTCTGAGATTCAACACAAATACAAATATACTCTATATGACGTAAATTTTTTCACATCAAATTTTAGCAATACAAATTTAGAGGCTTAATATTTCTGCAGCAGCCGTAGATAACGTTATCTGCAGCTGACACAGAAAAGTAGACCCCACAACTTAAAAAAAAAATGTTACTGCTCAATAGGCTTTAAGTGATCCAGACACCCTTAGCCACACAAAATAAGATACAGAGAAAAAATAAAAGCAAGCTGCAGCAAATATTTTGCCAATTTTTAAAAACTGATTAACATAAACACGAATTTTTAATATCATATTCGTGTCACCTGATCTCTTTGAAAGTTTCTATCCCTAACAATATTATGTTACTGCTCAATAGCTTTAAGTGAGGGACACCCTTAGCCACACAAAATAAGATACAGAGAAAAATAAAAGCAAGTGGCAAATATTAAGATATGCCAGTTATACTTAATCTATAATTTGTAATCGGATTCTTCCCTAAGTTATCTCTTTATCTTTCTTTCTTTGTTTTTTAACATGAAGATGGGAAATTGGGGTGGTGGCAAGTACGTGCCTTGTCCCCATTTTTCAGGCACGAAACAGGTATCTGAGTTTACACCTCACCACTAGGATATGTTTAATTCCACCGATAACCCACTTTTAAGTTTATCCACCAAGCGTTTCATCCTACAGCTATGAACTACTTAAACCACAACAACCTCGGTCAATGTTGTGGTTTTTTATACGTATGAGACTCGTTAATGTAAGAGTTCAAAATCCTTAACAATCTCACACATGTTTTGTATCAACATGAGAAAGAAAAAATTTCAAAAGTGGTAGGTAGGTAAGTGAATCCGGGTTTCTTTATTAAAAAGTAAAAATATAATACGACATAACTCTTATAAAACCCTAAAAATATAATGTCAAAAAAAAAAAAAAAATATGATATGACCTATACTTATTGCTTAAGAATGTACAACCATTTGCTTGTTCATTTATAGTAGCAGAAGTAACCCATAAAAGGTCACACATAAACAGGAACAAGAAGGACTTAAGTTTTCTCATTTATCACCATCATTCTCATTGGTCTATCTCTCTTGGAGATGGATTATCACTATATTCTGGGTGGGATTCTGGCTTGTCATTTGTTGTTTATGTTTGTTCTGTACAGTTTTGCAATAAAGAAGAAGGCCACAGGTTCAGGTTCAGGTTCAGGTTCTATTCATTTAAAAAGTAAAGGGTGTGCAAAGAAATCAGAAGATGGAATATTCTCACAAGAGATAGCAGGAAATACAGACATCATCATTGTGGGTGCTGGGGTTGCTGGTGCAGCCCTTGCTTATACGCTTGGAAAGGTATAAGGCTTTTACTTCCTGCCCTTGTTTGAGTTTATGCATTTCATCTGTATGATGGTTTTGCTTCAGTTATAATCTGGAGGGAAAAAAAATGAAAAAGAAACTTTTTAATTCATATATCTGTTTATATGTTCCAAAGAAAAAGATTGCTGCCAAGTTAAAAAAGTAATACTAATAAACAAAAAGAAGCTTCAAGAGAATGAAAGGCAACAAGAGTAAGTTTTATGTTCAATTTGATTAAGAAAATAAAAATAATTAAATCAAGTCTGGATAGAATATGGAACATTTGTTCCATACATAAAATGATCTTATCTTTTTTTCCTTTTCATTTTTCCAGCAATCAGACAGAGAAAGTATAAAAATCTGTGAAAATTCTAATAATTCTTCTTTTCCATGATCTGTTCTTAGATCCACTGGACTGGACTAATGTCATCAGAAAGTACTTGCATAATTATTTAACCAGATTCAGTTTTGTGCTTATAAGCTCCTTTTCAATTTTGTGCTTATAAAAGGGGTGAACGACCATTAATTTGTCAATACGATATAATACGTTTCCGATACGAAATAGCCTCTTTGCAAAAAAAATTCAAGGTAAGGCTGCTTCATAGATTACCTCCATCCCCACACTTGCTAGTTGGGACGGGGAGTGGTTTTACCATTTTAAAGGGGGCGAAAGTATTGCATAATTATTTAAGGATTCAATTTTATGATTTTATACCCCACACTCCTAGTCGGGTTTAACGGGGAGTGGTTTTTTTTTTTTTTATGGTGCTGCAATGGTTGCTTTATGGACTTATTAAGAGTTGACTTGAAAAATAAGATAAAATGCTAGAAAAGATGTTTTGGAGAAGCCTCTTATTTTTGAATGACTGAAGCATATGTTTGTTTTGAGAATGATCAGTGATCTTGTTTTGTGCTTCTTTATTGCAGGACGGACGGCAAGTGCATGTCATTGAAAGGGACTTGAGTGAACCTGATAGGATTGTGGGTGAATTGCTACAACCTGGAGGCTACCTGAAGTTACTTGAGTTGGGTATTGAGGGTAAGCAAGAAACCTGTCAAATATGACACAACTTGGTACCAATTTGATGGATGAAAGATTTTGTGACAATTGAAGTATGCATTTTAGGTAACAACTCCCCTGATTCTGCTGGTAATATTCATGGCACTTAACAGATGAATGTTTCAAATTATTGCAGATTGTGTGGGTGAAATTGATTCTCAGAAAGTCTTTGGCTATGCTCTTTATAAGGATGGAAAAAACACCAAGCTGTCTTATCCCTTGCAAAATTTTAGCTCTGATGTTTCTGGGAGAAGCTTTCACAATGGCCGTTTCATACAGAGAATGCGAGAAAAGGCTTCATTACTTCCAAAGTACACATTTTTCCCAGCTTTATTTGCTATATGAAGTTCAACATTTGCATTCATATTGTGTTGAATCCTTAGTTTACATCCTCTTATAGTCTCATAATCTCAATTTTCTGCAGTGTGAAATTAGAACAAGGAACTGTCACATCTCTACTTGAAGAAAACGGAACCATCAAAGGGGTGTACTACAAAACCAAGAATGGACAAGAGTTCACGGCAAAGGCTCCCCTTACCATAGTTTGTGATGGTTGTTTTTCCAACTTGAGGCGTTCTCTTTGCAACCCTAAGGTAAGGATGCTACGTTTCTTTTCAGTTATATGAGAATGTATTGGCTTTATTCAAGGTTTTCTTCTTGTCTTTTCTCAACTTCAATGTAAATGGGATTACATGTTTAACTTCATAGATTTATTGCTGCTTAACAGATGTCATTATTTCTGCAGGTAGAAGTACCCTCTCATTTTGTTGGTCTGGTCTTGGAAAATTGTAATCTTCCATATGCAAACCATGGACACGTTATCTTGGGTGATCCTTCACCCGTTTTGTTTTATCCCATCAGTAGCACTGAGATTCGATGTTTGGTTGATGTGCCTGGCCAAAAATTACCATCCCTTGGTAATGGTGAAATGGCCCTTTATTTGAAAACTGTGGTAGCTCCACAGGTACCAATATATCTTTGCCTTGGCTTCATAATAATGAATGAACATTCTTACATATCAAGCTAGATACCCTACATTTTTTTGACTAATTTGTGTTTCATATTGCTTCAACTAACTGAGAAAATTGTATTTTTCAGGTTCCCCCAGAACTGTATACTTCTTTTCTAGCAGCAGTTGATAAAGGAAACATAAGAACCATGCCAAATAGAAGCATGCCTGCCTCACCTTATCCTACGCCTGGGGCCCTTCTAATGGGAGATGCCTTCAATATGCGTCACCCTTTAACAGGAGGAGGAATGACTGTGGCTTTGTCTGACATTGTTGTGCTAAGAGATCTACTCAAACCTCTGCATGATCTGCATGATGCTTATGCTCTTTGCAAATACCTTGAAGCATTCTACACCTTACGCAAAGTAAGTATGATATGAATATAATTTTGATCCCTCACCTAAGTTATTGCAATGCTTAACCTCTGGTGCACAAGGTAGGGGTGATGATCGATCGTATGCAGTCTTATCCTTATATTTTTATAAAGAAACTATTTCCTAGACTCGAACTAGTGACCTTCTGATCACAAGAAACAACCTTATTAGGGCTTAAAGGCTCGCCCTCCTTATTGCAATGCCTCATTCTATTTGCAGCCAGTGGCATCTACAATAAACACATTAGCTGGTGCATTGTACAAAGTGTTCTGTGCATCCCCTGACCCAGCTAGAAAGGAAATGCGCCAAGCATGTTTCGATTATTTGAGCCTTGGAGGTGTTTTCTCAGATGGACCAATATCTCTACTCTCTGGTCTAAATCCTCGTCCATTGAGCTTGGTTCTCCATTTCTTTGCAGTGGCTATATATGGTGTTGGCCGCTTGCTTATACCATTTCCTTCACCACAACGGATGTGGATTGGAGCTAGATTGATATCAGTGAGTGTTTTTCATTTCCATTTTTTTGCTTGAACATATAGAATATCTCAGACATCACTGCTAATCATTTGCTGCCACAATCTTATCAAATACTAGTAGCTATTGGCTACTAATAAAACCACTCCCCGTTAAACCCGACTAGCGAGTGTGGGGTGGAGGAAATCCTTATACGCAGCCTTACCCTTGCATAATTACAAAAAGGCTGTTTTCTGGATTTGAACCCATGACCTTTCAGTCATAAAAGAACAATTTTACCACTGCTCCTATTCGCCCCCTTAGTAGCTATTGGCTACTAATGGTGCAACAAATTTTGAGTTTAAATCAAATTTTTTTCCTGATATTCCAGGGTGCATCAGGTATCATTTTTCCCATTATCAAGGCTGAAGGTGTAAGACAAATGTTCTTCCCAGCAACTGTGCCAGCATATTACAGAACTCCTCCTGTCCATTAGCAGAACATACATGAAGGAAAGACATGGAATACATAAAACAGTTCCCACATTATTTGCACCAGTATTAGTCCACTATTTACCAAAAAGGAATAAGAGAGTGGACTAATTCCATAATTAGGAAAATGATTTTGTGCAATTGCAACCTTTAGTGTACCATAAGATTCTTAAAAAAATGTTTTAACAAATCTTCCAAGCATCAAGAGTTAAAAAATTCTATGCTTTGTTTTCAATGCAGTTCACATTTTTTTGGCTTCTAGTATGGTATTGCCGTATACATTTCACTTAGATGAGAGGCAAGGTAAGTATATAGTGTAGAAAGATGTCGTTGTAGCGTGACGATTGAAGCAACCATAATGGCCAAAAAATTGAAAATAGTATTGTCATTTGTCAAAGATTATACCTTTACTCAATTTATAAAATAATTGGACTCTTCTTAAAATGGGGAAGACTTTCTGCCATTTTAGAAAAGAAGACTTCTGAGCTACGACAAATTCTTATAGAGGACTTGCCAAACCTAGTTGCACTTTGCCACATAGCAATGAAATTTATAAAATAGGCATTAAGAACACAAATTGATCTATAGATCCTCCATTGTATTGTTTGATCAGCCATTTGTTAAGGATATTTTAGTCATCATGGGAATTTCCATATCTGCTACTCATATTTTGTTACTTAGTTCATTCATTGTGTGATCATGGTTTATCCACAATTTCTTGGGACAATGTATTTCTGTAACACCATTCGCAAAGTCACTTTTTGCAAATGTTGATTACATATGGGTTAGGTAGTAATTGTAGTTGTAGACTTGTAGTAGTAGTGGTTTACTATTAGCAACTTTTGATATGCATGAATGTGTATGTTATTACTCCATAAGCAACTTTAGATAGAATGTGGTCTGTTTCTATTTGTCTATTACTTTGATGCACATTTTGTATTCCTTTGCAGGCATGTTTTATGAAGTGGAATGTGAAAAAAAAAAAAAATTGACAGAGTGCTGTTTAATATATATAATAATAATAAGAAGAAGAAGACAAAAACATTTTTGGTTCATTTTGATTGAACATTTATATTTAACTTATTATTTATTTAATCATGTTTCATTTGCTCATAAGTCATAACTTTAAAATATGTGTTTGAAAATTGCAAGAATATTGGTGTAGGGACATATTCTTGTCTTATAGCGGTAATCTTAACCAAAACTAATAATTAAAAAAATTTAAAAGTAAAAAATAACTATGAAATGATAAAAAAAAGGAAGAAGAAAATTAATCGATTCGATGATATGATAATGATTGTATAGTTTACTATTTTCAAGAGTCTTCCTCTAACCATACCATCGTACATGGGTTTTATGTTTATTATTTGACAGGTTTAGTGTTTGTCATTTTAAATGACAAAATTTTATCATTTTTAATGAAATTATGTCGTTTTGATGTGTTTTATCATTTTCTCTAATTTATAAAATTAGAAATAAAAAAAATGGAGGAGAGAGAATGTAAAAACTTACTAAAATAACGTAGTTTCATTAGACATGACACAAGTCATTTAAAATGACAAACATTTTTCCCATATATATATATATATATATATATATATATATATATATATATATATATATATATATAAATAAAGGGTTTTGCATGTTGCATGACAAATGCTAAGTTTCTTACACATATATTGTAACAGCTCGTTGTACACCGGTATTGTTAACATTAATTATGATATTAAGCACAGTTACAATCACAGCAGTTCATTTATAAAAATGAGAATAAACTTTTCCGATTATTACGCGAACAGTAAAAGTATAAAAAACGTAATAATAAAAAGCTGTGACCGTAACTGAAACACTAGCGGAAGACTTTCTTTACTATTTATACACTTTATTTTATCACATACAAGATACTAAGGGGTTCCCATAAACCCACTTAGCCAATTCCTCACTTTTTACGTTTTTACCACTTAACCGGATTTGCCAATTTATTTTTCTACGAACCCAAAATAAAAATCCAAACTTAAACTCCAGGTTATCTTTTTTTCTTATTCAATTACCTTTCTAACAAGCTATCACACACTCGATTCCGAGCTCGTGAGCTCCGGTTATCGCCGTTTGAAGTTGGACAAACAACATTGCCTACCAACCACAAAACAGCCTGAAACCTCCAAACTTCCCGGAATAAACTGCACATAACCGCCCGGCCAATGACTCTCAAAATTTTACACCATAAACTAGACACCTCAAACTTCAATTTGATATATCGTATGCTTAATTTGACCAAGTAACGAAGCGGGAATTAATTTCTCAAAAATATCACAATTCTGCCCACTAAACAGGACAGAACAGGACAGTACGTGACAACAGCCCCCATGGGCTGCGCAGACCACCAATGATCCTAGGCTTTTGACATAATGTAGGGGACATCTTAAGTTTCAAAATGGCGTATGGCACGTCCCAATCGGACCACTATAAAGAGAGATACGCTCTTCCAAAGTTCACCCAAAAACTGCCAATTCTACAGAAAATTCGCCAGAGTTTCCTTTGTATTTCCAAAAATCCCCAAATTTGCATAAGCTGTTTAACATCACTAGTACACCTGAAATCCAGCAAAATCCAATGGGTGGCACACACAAGGACCAACAACGCCTTGGGGCACTTACAACCCAATCCAATATACACTTAAAACATAAACAGTTTACTTTCAAATCCTTTATAGTTTTAATCACTAACTTTCAATTTCATGCATAAAACATAATACGGGTAATCATAAACCTATAATAGGCCTAAAGCCCTTCCATCATATTACATACATCCATGGTACATTTACAACACTGGATTACATTTACATTTACAACTTTAACTTTAAACTACAAATATTCACATATTACACTTCACTTGCCAAATAAATCCATAAACTAAAATGACATGATAGCTAAACTATACACCACTGCTCCACTCGTCATCATGCGGGCTTCTTGCCCGCTGCTCTGTTGGACAGGTAGCTTCAATACTCAAGAGGGGGGGTGAATTGAGTTTAACAAAATCTTTTCGCAAAGTACCTCCTTTGATGTTTTAAAGACTATTTCTTCAATAAAGCGATTTAATAGAAAATAATCTAAGCGTAGGAGCAAGGAAAGGAACAGCAAAGTAAATAAGCTAGTATGCAAAGACAATCTAAAAAGGCAATTTCAATATGTAAATAAAGAGATCAGAGTTAGAGAAATTGCAAACTAGATGTATCCTGGTTCGGTCACCACCACTGTGACCTACGTCCAGACTGAAGCAGCTCGATCAACTCTTTTCACTCACTATCAAGCTTAAGGGTGCTTGACAAACCACTACACCTTTTCAAGAATTCGGGCTCTTGATGCCTTACAACTTTTCACTCCAAATTTTCTTAGGAATTTGGTGACCTTTCAAGTGTATAGGGTTCACTCCCCTAACTACTCAATAAATCAAATGAAGGTGTTTAACAATGGCTAAGTACTCTCAAAGTACAAATAATACAAGTTGAAGAATAATGGTATATGACACTCTTACAAGAATAAAGCTCAAAGAGATTTTATGATATGAAGACAAGAATAAAGCAAATAGGATGAGAATTAATGAGCAATAATGATCAAGAGGTGTGTCCCATCAATGGGAACAGTAGCCTCTATTTATAGAGGGCCCCCAAGTTTTATTTCTTATCCATTTTCGCAAACTAGCCGTTTTATAGCCGTTATTTTTGTCTCTGTACAGTGGGTAATCGATTACCATAGGATGGGTAATCGATTACCATGAAGGGTAATCGATTACTGCAGTTGGGTAATCGATTACCATGAAGGGTAATCGATTACTGCAGTTGGGTAATCGATTACCAACCTGTCAGCAGGTTGGATTTTGCCCTTACATGGTTTTCTCTTGATTTAAAGACAGTTTCAAAAACATGTTTAAACAGTTTATGAGTATTGAAAGTATATTTTCATGTTTAGAAATGCATTTCAATGTTGATTGATGATTTAATGCATGTTCTTTAAAAATACTATGAGCTTCGTTCATGTAAGGAATCATCTTACAAATAATCCTAAGTCCTATATATTATTTTGAGTTTAGACTTAGAGACTTCTCTTGAAGCTTGTGTCTTGATCTTGTTTGGACTCCTTTTTGATAGTTGCACGATGAGACTTTCTTTCCATGCTTGTTTGTTATCATCAAAATCGTTGAACCTTTATGTTCTTTTCGTTGAGTGCATTGGTTCCACAATCTCCCCCTTTTTGATGATGACAAACTCAAAAATAAAAAAGAAGGTTAGTAATGCATGTTATAGAATTGACACTCCCCCTGAATATATAATCGATATATAAGGTGTCATTTATGTTTGAATTTTATTCTCCCCCTCTTTAACTTAATATATGCTTATACCTTGTTTTTAATTGTCACATATTTCTCCCCCTTTGGCAACATCAAAAAGCATGAGTAGATAAGGAGAAAACATGTAGATAGGTAAAGCAAAAGAGATAATGAAACATAAGTAGTGTGTCTAATAAAGTAAAGTTTAGGCAAACAGTTCAGAGAGTTAGCGAGCTAGAGAAGCTAAATGTTCAAAGTAAGCATGACGAAATAGATGCATAAGATAAGTCCAAAATAAAAACTAAGAAACTGATAAAGACTAAAAGTCATCAGAGTCATGTGGAGGCGGTGGTGGTAGAGAAGGAAGAGGAGGAATGTTGAGATGGTCCTCTATGTGTTTCAGACGAAGCTCCGTATTTGCATGCCTAAAGTTCAACGAGGCGAAGCCGGATTCCATAGTGGTCTGAAGCCGATGAATAGATGTGAGAATGGATCCCAAATTGTGGTCCGTGGAGGAAGAAGCATCAGCAGGAGGATCAGTGGCTGGATGAGGAGGGTCGTCATGGATATCAGCAGGACCAGCTCCAATGTCAGGAGGAGCAGTCGTCTTGCACCAGATGCCATTGATCTGCTTAATTTGCATTTGGGCCAGCAGATGCATTCCAAGCTTGTGGATAGCATCACAGAGGGTCTCACCTTCCATAAAGATTTGCTGATGACGCAGAATCTCAACAATGACAGTAGCGTAGGGAAGTGCACCCGAGGAATTTCCGGCTTTTATCATTTGTGAGCAGATAAAGTAAGGCCAGTTGAAACTTATTTTGGAGCGAATCACCCACATGAGAAAGATGTCAGCATCAAGCACCCGAGAGTAGTTAGAGGATCTCGGGGATAGCATGTGAGTGATCACATAATGTAGAATCCGGTTTTCCATAGTTAACATGGACACACTGAACTTGGACTGTGTGACGATGATGCCGGGTTCCACAATGGACTGCGTGAAGGCATACCGGTCATACTGGGGAAATGAATACACACCGTATTTGTGTCCGGTGTATGCAGAGCCAAAGATGCAGGGCCATTCGCTGGGAGGCACCGAGAAGGTCTTGCCCTTGATATCAGCTTTGAGAGTGTCATTGACGAAGCTGACGGTGCAGTAGAAAGCTCGAATAATGTCGTCGGAGTATTGGTCTTTGAGCAGAGTGAGCTGTAGGACTCCAGCATGAGCTAATAGATCACAGATTTCAAAACCTTCGTCACTCAGAAATTTAATGTCCAAGCATTTTGAGGCGATCACCGGACGAGAGGCATAATGTTCCTTGAATGTGGCATATTTTGCAGCTGTAGAGAAGTATTTGCCAAATAGACATGAGCCGCGTTGTCTCTTGCGAATTGGGTGAGATGAGGATTCCATGTGGACAATCCTGTATAGTAAAAGTGTGCCAAGTTAGTTGTGAAGTAAATATTGCACCGGTTAAGTCACATAAACAGAGTTCCCGCAAAAAAAAGGTTGAATTGCATAAGTTTCGGAATAGCACAAAGTTGGGCAAACTCTTTACAGAACAAAAACATGTGATTGAGAAACAAAACCATGACATGTTTCTACAAAGCATGATAGAACATGTTTCTACAAAGCACAATTTATTCCGAACATTTATAAATTATAACAGAAGCTAACAGGTGATTGAAGAACAAAACCACATAACAAGATAAGAAGAGCAATTCATAAAAAAAAATGATAGGGGCAGAGAAATGGAAAAGAAAAATGCAGAAAAAAAGAGAGGAACAAACAGGGAACACTGGGTTTGAAAAAAATAAAAAAACAAGAGAGGAAGACATACAAACAACGATGGGTGCAGAGAAAAAAATGAATCGGTAGGTACAAAACAGAAAAAAAATGACAAAAGTTAATAGTAGATATACATGGAACATACAAGAAAGAAAAAAATGCAGAAAAATAAAAGGAAGGATGCATAATAACAGAAAGAAAAAGAAAATTCAGAGGAAGATAAAGAAGTGCAGCAGTAATGGCAAGGATGGAAGAGAGAGAGAAGAGGAGAGATCAAACCGTGGAGGTGCCGGAGGAGGTGGTGGTTCGCGGTTGTGGAGGAGAGGGGAGGGGGAGGGGTCGCGGTGGAGGAGGGAGGTGGGAGGGGTGGAGGTCGCGGGGGAAAGGGTTTGGGATTTGGGAAAAAAAAAGGTTTCTGTCTTCGCGAAGAATAAACCCAGAATGCACACTGGTAATCGATTACCAATTTAAGGTAATCGATTACCCTTGTTGGTAATCGATTACCATTTTAAGGTAATCGATTACCAAAGGGCTGGTAATCGATTACCCAAGGGTACTGGGCAGAAACAGGGTGCGAAACAGAGGGGGGGTTTATGATGGAAAAGAGATATTGAGCAATAAAAATATATTTTATCAATAAAGATGAGATCAATTTAGCAAAGATATTGAGCAAGTAGTCATATGTATGATGGATCAATGAGACCAATTTCTCTTCTTAAGTTATAGAATACTTCCCTTGGGAGTGGTTTGGTGAAGATGTCTGCCAATTGCTTTGAGGATTCCACAAATTCCAATATGCAATCTCCACTTTGCACATGATCTCTTATGAAATGATGTCTAATATCAATATGTTTAGTTCTAGAGTGCATGATGGGATTCTTTGTGAGGTTTATGGCACTAGTGTTATCACACCTTATAGGGATGTGATCAAGTTCAACCCCAAAGTCCTTGAGTTGTTGTTTCATCCAAATGATTTGAGCACAACAACTACCGGCCGCCACGTATTCGGCTTCGGCCGTGGACAAAGCCACACTATTTTGTTTCTTGCTATGCCAAGATACTAAAGAGCAACCAAGAAAGTGGCAAGTGCCACTAGTGCTCTTCCTATCCAATTTGCATCCCGCAAAGTCGGAATCGGAATAGCCTATTAGCTCACATGATGCACCCTTAGGGTACCATAATCCCATTTGTGAAGTGCCCACAAGATATCTCATAATTCTTTTTACGGCACTTAAGTGTGATTCCTTAGGATTAGCTTGGAATCTAGCACACATGCATACACAAAACATGATGTCGGGCCTACTTGCGGTTAAGTAAAGGAGTGAGCCGATCATACCTCGATATTTAGTGATCTCTACGGATTTACCTCCTTCATCCTTGTCTAAGGAACAAGATGTACTCATGGGAGTATCAATAGTTTTGGAGTTGTCCATTCCAAATTTTTTGAGCAACTCTTTGCAATATTTAGCTTGGTTGATGAATATTCCATCCTTTTGTTGCTTTATTTGGAGACCAAGGAAGAAGTTGAGCTCTCCCATCATGGACATCTCAAATTCACTTTGCATAAGGTTGGCAAACTCTTCACAAAGGTGAACATTAGTGGCACCAAATATAATATCATCAACATAGATTTGTGCAAATAATAGATGATTATTTTTCTTCTTTATAAAGAGAGTTGTATCCACTTTTCCTCTTGAAAAATCCTTTTCTAAAAGAAATTTGCTCAATCTTTCATACCAAGCTCTTGGAGCTTGCTTCAAGCCATATAGAGCTTTTTTAAGTTTAAAAACGTGGTTAGGTAAGTCATGATCTTCAAAACCGGGAGGTTGATCAACATATACTTCTTCTTGAATATATCCATTCAAAAAGGCACTTTTAACATCCATTTGAAAAAGTTTAAAATCCATTATACATGCAAATGCAAGTAACAATCTAATAGCTTCTAATCTAGCAACGGGAGCATAAGTTTCATCATAATCAATTCCTTCTTCTTGATTATATCCTTTAGCAACAAGTCTAGCTTTGTTTCTAGTTATTATGCCATTTTCATCAAGCTTGTTCCTAAAGACCCATTTGGTTCCAATTATTGGATGATCATTTGGTTTTGGCACAAGTTCCCAAACTTGATTCCTTTCAAATTGATTTAGTTCTTCTTGCATTGCCAAGAACCAATGTTCATCAATAATTGCTTCATTTATGGTCTTAGGTTCAATTTGAGAAACAAAAGCTAAATGATTACAAATATTTCTTATTGAGTTTCTAGTAGTTACCCCTTTTGATATATCACCAATT
This sequence comes from Gastrolobium villosum, assembly GCA_032173675.1. Lineage (NCBI taxonomy): Eukaryota > Viridiplantae > Streptophyta > Magnoliopsida > Fabales > Fabaceae > Gastrolobium > Gastrolobium villosum. Next base: position 46,114 of record JAVKPL010010636.1, read on the forward strand.
ACCACATC
>JAVKPL010010637.1:0-45056 GCA_032173675.1 Gastrolobium villosum
GAAAAAGTATCCCGGAAAATTATTATAAGTGCATGATAATTACTAGAATAATATGTAGGACTTGTAAAACGAGTTTCAAGTCAAAATAATGAAATCTGATGCCAGAACTGATACTGGCTATGGAAAAGCGCGTACCGAAAAGGTGCTCAGAAAAATAATATAAAAATATGATAATTCTTGTAAAATCGAGTAGGTTAAGATTCCAAAGTTTGGGATTAAAATGCTAAGTGTAGCAATTAAAGCTAATACTGTGTGTTTTAATGTTTTGGCTATAAATATGCCTATTATGGGCACAAAACCCTAGGCATCAAATTTTCTTACGTGAGTGCAGCTGGTGGCTGCTGCCTTTGGCCTTCTCCACCCTTGTGTGGCTTCCCTTGTAGCCTTTCTTCTCTTTTCTTCACAATTAACACCTTGGGTGTGTGCATTAAAGCTTTGGGAAACACTAGAGAGTTGCATTTCTGAGTTGTGAAGGGTGTGTGAGGGAGTGAGTTTCTGACCTTGGGTTTGGAAGGAGTTTGAACCTTTGACTTGGCATTTGTGGTGCCAAGGAGTCATCTTTTGGTGAAAGAACCAACCTTTGTGAAGGTATTTTCGTTTGGTGTGAAGTCAGAGCCTAGGGAGCTGGTTGTTAGCTCCAAGAGCACCTCCATTTTCTGTTTCAAGCCTTTGGTGAGTTATACCAACCTTGATCATGTGTTTTTATGGGTTAAAGGTGTTATCTTTGCATGTAAATGGGTTATGTAAGTAACCAACTGTAATGTTAACCAAAGTGGGTCTAAAAATGCATGCTTTAACGTGTTGAAGTGTTAAAAATGGAACCTTGGAAGGATATCTTCGCGAAATGCAGAAACTGCATTCTGTCGCGAAATATCCGGATATTTCGAGTGAGATATCCGGATATTGGATATCCTGATATCGAGTGAGATATCCGATAGTGATAGATATCCGGATATTGGATATCCTGGATGAGATATCCGGATATGGGATATCCTGATATCTCGAGTGAGATATCCGGATATGGGATATCCTGATATCTCGAGTGAGATATCCGGATATTGGATATCCTGATATTCTGAGGGAGATATCCGGATATTGGATATCCTGATATTTCGAGTGAGATATCCTGATATGGGATATCCTGATATTTCGAGTGCGATATCCTGATATGGGATATCCTGATATTTCTAGTACGATATCCTGATACGGGATATCCTGATATTTCCAATGAGATATCCGGATATTCTGGGATTTCGAAGAGCAGTAGCTTTACTGTGCATACAGTAAGCAATTGGGGGGTTTGTGGACCCTAGATTAAGGAAGTTAGGCTTCTGTAATTAATGAACTAAGTCAGAATCAAGTGATTAAGGGCTTATGGCTTTGTATGGAGCCTTAAGACGTAAAACGTAAAGGAAAGGCGTTGTCTTTTAGTTGTATGCTTGAGATGCATAATTATTGATATAATATTGGTCCATAACAGATTGTGATTCTGCTGTGTTTGGGCTGTGAGCTTGTGGACTCTTGGCTTGGGTGTTAGCTTGTAAGGTAAGCTTTCGTGTCCTCGGTTTAGCCATGTTGTGGTTCCACCATGTTCCATGGGGATATGGTATATGCATGCTGTGTTACATGCTTTTGAAAATATGAAATGTTGATTGAACTTTACATGTAATGGCTTTTAATATGCATGTGTTGTTCCATCTGGACGGTAAGCCTGAGTATGTGGCGTCATACAATACGGTGATCCGGGGTGGATGCAAGTGGCGTCTTGCACTATATGTAGGAGATAGACGTATTCCTGCATTTCTCTGGCCAGTAGAATAGTATTGACACACATGACATGATTATCTGCTGCATTGCATTATTTTAGAACTGATGTTGATGAACTGCTTTTAAACTTATATTGCACATGTAAGTGAGCTTGGGGTGGAAGATCCTTGAGGACCCCTTGTCTTACTGAGATTTCTTGTTTAGAGATCTCACCCCACGTTTGGGGAATGCTTATTTCAGGTTCAGGTAGTATGGGGGCTGATGTCTCTGGTGGCAAGAGGCCAAAGCATGATTGATGGTTATTATTATGACTGCTTTGTTGATAGCATGACTGGACTGGATGCCGTTTATGTTTTCCGCACCGTTATTATTGTATTGTTAATGTTGAGACTGATGTTGGGCTTTGTTTCCTTATTTGTGTGAGCATGGGGTTTGTCCATGTCACTTCGTGTTAGTACTTTGAGCTGAGTTGTATAAACTGATTAGTTGGTCCGGTCTACGTGTTGTAGTTCCGTGACTAGAGACTTATGCTTATGTTATTTAATTAATGAGGTATTCTAGTTAGCTGTTTTATTGCAATCACATACAGGCAATGTTTTTATTAAATGTTAATAAGCAAGTTGGTAATGATAATGGCATCATAATTGAAAAGAAAAAGATATTCCGCATTTTTAATTAAGCGCAGCTTAATACGATAGTATGATAACATTACCGGATATATACGGGGTGTTACATTAAGCAATAGTATTTATGATTTCGCAATATTCTTGAGTTACGATCACATTTTTGGAAAATGTTAAATACGCACATTTTATAAACATAAGGATTTTGTAATCGGTCTTAAAAAGGAAAAGTTTTGCCGTCTTTTCAAATGAACTGTTGTGGCTGTAATTGCACTTAATATCATAAACAATGATAACATGACCAGTCGAAAACGGGGTGTTACATTAGAAATAATACTTCGCACCTATATTGGATAGTAGTATATGTTGACTTAGATCACATCGTATGAACTATTTTAAAGCTTCAACATGGTCATGAATGACCACAATTAGATATCTTGTTAGAAATATTAATATAAAAATAATTTAAATGGTTTTATGTAAAGAAGTATTTCAACCAAAAGGTTAAGCTTAAAAGTGAAGGTCCGTTAAAGACTTTTCTATTATAACTATTTAATACACATTTTCACGCAAGAGCCCTCTACTCGTGATGGTTACCAACCATATGAAGCAATTATTTCACTCAACAACTTAAATTTGTAAGTGAAGGTTCATCGGTGGTTCTATATTATAACCCTATGACATTTTAAGTAATAGCTTTGCTTTTTAGGTTGAATTTGTGCTTTATATGGTATCAAAGCTTGTAACTATGTAGTCATAAGTTTGAACCTTATCGCTCCAGCCCACAAATAAAACTAAAAAAGTAAGTTCAAAACAATAGGAGATAAATCAAAAAATAGATTTTTGCATTATCAATATTTCAATAATTGATAATTAGGAAATTATTCCATAATTGACCCTAATAAATATTAGTGGGCTTAAATAATTATAATGAATGAGTAAAAATGCTGAAAGTCGCTTTTCGGAAGAAAAGCGCAGATACCGATTCTGCTACCCGGTATAAATGTGTACCGGAAAAATATCCCGGAAAATTATAAAGAATACATGATAATTACTAGAATATTATGTAGGACTTGTAAAACAAGTTTCAGGTCAAAATAATGTGATCTGATGCCAGAACTGATACTGGCTATGGAAAAGCGCGTACCGGAAAGGTGCTCCGAAAAATAAAATAAAAATATGAAAAATCTTAGAAAAATGTGTAGGTTTAGATTCCAAAGTTTGGGATCAAGATCTTTTGCGTAGCTATTAAGGCTAATACTGTGCGTTATGACTTAAATGCCTATATATACTAACACTAAGAGGGCACAAAACCCTAGGCAGCCATAATCCTACGTGAACCTTGTCGTGGCTGAATGCTTGGCACTGTTTCATTGCCTTCTTTCACCATTTGTGAGCTTGGTGACCTTTATTCTTCAATCTTCTTCCTCTTTCCCTTTTAAACACTAGAGTGGATATCTTGTGAGGTTGAGGTGCAACTTATGCTGGTTGAGGGGTGTGTTGTGGGCTGTGGTTTTTTCTCTAAGGTTATGTGCCATTGTTCATGCCATTAGAGGCTTCAAGAAGCCTCCTTTGGTGCCAAGAACCAACCTTTGGTGTGGCATTTTCGTGTCCTTGGGTGTGCTAGACTTGTGAGCAGCATTGGAAGCTCCAAAGGCACTTTGAACTACTGACTAAGCTTTGGGGTAAGTCACCTTAACTTGATCATGTTTTTTTGTGGCCTAAAGGTGGTATCTTGGTATGTTAATGGGTTTAACATGTAACCAACACATAAGTGCACTTGTATATGCTTAAAAATGGATCCTTGGTCGTGTACAAGTGTTAAAAGTTGAATCTTTGGACTGGATATTCACGAAATGCAGAAACTGCATTCTGTCGTGAGATATCCGGATATTTGTCGAGCAGATATCCGGATATCTGTATCCGGATATGGTATCTGGATATTCATATTCGGATGTGGGAACTGGGTATCCGGATATGGTATATCCGGATATGGCCAGTGTGATATCCGGATATGGCATATCCAGATATGTCCCTTGTAATATCCGGATATCTTGGGATTTCGCAGAACAGTAGTTGTGCTGTGTGAACAGTAGGCTAATGGGGGTTTGTGGATCCTAGATTAAGGAAGTTGGACTTCTGTAATAAATGAACTAAGTCAGAATCACATGATTAAGGGTTTATGGCTTTGTTGAAAGCCTTAAGACGTAAAACGTAAAAGAAAGGCGTAGTCTTTAAGTTGTATGCTTGTGTTGCATAATTAATGATATAATATTGGTCCATATCAGATTGTGATACTGCTGTGTTTGGACTTGAGAGTGGTTGGACTCTTGGCTTGGATAGCTAGCTTGCAAGGTAAGCTTTCGTGTCCTCGGTTTAGCCATTTTGTGATTCCACCATGTCCCATGGGGATGTGGTTTATGCATGCTGTGTTACATGCTTTGATGATTTGGAAATGTTGTTGAGCTATTTTATGCAATGTGCTTTTATGATATGCATGTGGTGTCCACCTATACGGTAAGCCTGAGTATGTAGCACATACAAGATGGTGAGGCTGTGGGTGAGGTGCAAGCGGTGTTCCTTGTACTCATGTGGGTTGAGACGTATTCCTGCATTTCTCTGGCCAGTAGATTTGATAAACACACATGGCATGATTATCTGCTGCATCGCATAGTTTTGGAACTTATATTGTAAATATTTTTTTTGAACTTATATTACACATGTAAGTGAGCTTGGGGTGGAAGATCCTTGAGGACCCCTTGCCTTACTGAGATTTCTTGTTTAGAGATTTCACCCCACGTTTGGGGACGCTTATTTCAGGATCAGGTAATGTTGAGGGCTCAGGTGGCAGGAGGCCAGAGCTGAGTTGATATTATGATGTGCTGACATGCTGGATTTGACTGTTGTTTATGTTTACGCTTATGAATACATTGAGACTGTTGTTGGGCATTGTGCCTTATTTGGTGAGCATGGGGTTTGTCCATGCCACATGGTTGTTATTGTCTTTTATTTAAGGTTGTAATTAAAGTATCAGGATTTTGACCCAGACTATGTGTTGTAGTCCTGTGGCTTTAGATACTCACATTATATTTAGATATGAGGTATTCCAGTTAGTTGTCTTGCAATTTACATACAGGCAATATTTTATGAAATTGATTAAGTAATCAAGTTGGCTAAGATTAATGACGTCATAAATGAATTAAAGAAAAAGTTATTCCGCATTTTAATTAAGCGTGGCTTAATACGATAGTATGTTAACAATCCGGGTTAACACGGGCTGTTACATAAAGCGTGTGGTCCGCTATCTTCGTGGCACGTCTGACCTTGGGTTATGCTATGAAGGCGTAAAGGGCTCAAGGGGATAGACATTATTAGAACTGAGATGCTTTATGGATGCTGATTGGGGAGGTGAGATTGATAGTAGAAGGTCTACAAGTGGATATGTTGTTTCATCATTTGGCGGAGCTATCAGTTGGATGAGTAAGAGGCATGGCACTGTTGCTTTATCTACTACAGAGGTTGAGTACATGGCCTTGACTCATGCTGTTAAGGAAGCTATTTGGTTACGGAGGTTATGCAAAGAGCTTGGCTTTGCACAAGGAGAGATGATCGTTAGGTGTGATAGTTAGAACGCCATTTTCTTGGCTAAGAACCCAGTTTTCCATGCGAGGACCAAGCATATCGGCATACAGTACCACTTCATCATATAGAAGATTGAAGACAAGGTTGTATTGCTAGAGAAGGTTGACACAAAGGTCAACAATGCTAAATTTCTAACCAAGGCAGTGACTTCAGAGAAGTCTGAATGGTGTACAGCTGCATTGGGATTGAAGAAACATGTGAAGCATTCACCAAGTGGGAGAATGTTGGGTACGACTCATACTTCGCGTGTTGATGAGGGCCCTAGTTATCGGGATCAGCAGAAAGGCAACTAGGGTCCCGCTCCCGGGCCCGTAGAGGCTAGGTATTGTTGTGGGCATCTGTTTTTTTGAAATTTTTTCCATGAATAACGTCTCACCTTATTCTAATACCATCTTGCACGATCTATGACAAGTTTCTCTTACTCTAAAACACATTTGTTTCATTTAAAATAATAATAATGTTGTATCCTTTAAAAAGATAAATATTTTTTTCATTTCTAAAAAGCAAAAAATTATATTTTGATTTAATATATTAAATTTCTTAGTAGCACCGGTAATATATGTCCACCATCATTATTTAGTTATTTACTTTTATTATGTAGTTATCGTTATATTTAATTTTAGTATTTTAAATTTTGAATTAATTTGTAGTTAATCTACAAAAGATTACTTAAGATCCTTATTGTAGGAATTAAATATTTTTTTATTTTGTTTATGGAATTTGAGAACAGAGAATTTCTCTTTTACCAAATTCAGTTTTTTATGTTTAGCTACTTTTATATTTACTTTAAGGGATAGGTTATTATATTTACTTTAAAACATCGTTGGATCAGAATCTTAACTAACATTTATCTTTCTCTCTCTTCTTGAGATTCTGATCTAACGGTGTTGAAAGGTGGTAGGCAAAAGTAGGCAGAAAAAATGGTAGGTAGAATAACCTATCCATTACTTTAAAAATTACTTTCTTCGGTGAGTTAATAAAATGGCCCGTCTCCACCTCCTTAGCTTGAACCATTCAATGATTTATTATTGCCTACTTAATATAAAATTTTGAACATAAGATGACCTAAATTTTAACAGCCATCAAAATAATGGGTGTTCATTTCTGCATGTTCAAAATTTTAATAATTAAGGTAGGCAATATTATGAATACTTAAAAAACATTGAGACTGTTAAGTAGGCATCTTCAAATTAAAATCATTGAATGCTGTTATTAAAATTAATAAATTCTTTTTTTTAAACAGAAAAGACTCCAACCGCTTTGAGGATTTCCGGGTAAATTACATATCACCCACCAACTAAGTTCTCACATCGGACAACGGGGTTTGAACATATGTAGCACCGACATGACACGCGACACGTGATACGATACGACACGACACTCCGACACGTCAATCTTAAAAAATTATGGATTTGGACACGTTGGGACACATTTTAATATTAAATAATATTTTTAAATTATATAGTGTATATTTCATTTAATATTCAATAATTTAACAAAAAATAAAAAAATTAATAATACCCATCCAAATATTATCTTTCAACTTCCCTTTCCAAATCCAAAACCACATAAGAAAAATTGATTCAAAGTCGGAATCCAAGGTGTTACATAGAGGGAGAAAAAAAAAAGAAAAATCTGATGTAACCAATGGCAACAGCAGCAAAAGAATTCACTGACACCCAATACCAAAAATTGTAGCAGCGTTCTTCACAAAAGGCAAAAACATAAACTAAAAGAATACACTGTAAAATAAGAACATCAAGAACACAATCAAACATGATAAAAGGTGGAAGCTTTAATAAAAAAAATAAGATAACTGTAATGAAAGAGAGAGAGAGATCAGATCAACTTAGAGAGAGATTAGGGAGGAGGAGACACGGTAAGAGCGTAACAGGAATGACAACGATGGTGCTGAGATGATCTATTATTTACTTAAAGGAAAAAAATGGAGAAAATTGATATGATCATGTAGAGGCTTTCCTAATATATTTTAGTTTTTAAAAAAATAACTTTTTTAAAAAAATAATTTAAAAAAAAAATTAAAAAATTAACGAAAATGCCATTTGACCGTGTCGGAGCGTGTCGGACTCGGTCAAATTCGCATGTCGGAATGGTCAACGTGTCTAAAAAAGTTGACCGCGTGTTCGATACTGTGTCGGAGCGTGTCGCCGTGTCAGAGCGTGTCGGAACGACTCTCCCTATTTTTTGGAGTGTCCGTGCTTCCTTGGTTTGAACCCACGCTCTTGCACGATATAGACCAAACCATTATCCAATTGTTTTCACCTTTGTTTGCAATTATTAAAATTATTATGGTGTGTCTGTGTGTTATTCATAATATTGCCTATCTAACTTATTAAAATTTTGGACATGCAGAAATGAACAGCTATTATTTTGCAGGCTGTTAAAACTTAGGTCATCTTCATAATATTCATTATGATGTGTGTTAAGTAGGTCATCTACAAATTTTATACGCTAAGTAGGCAATAATAAATCATTGAATGATTCAAGCTAAGGAGGTGGATACGTACAGGCCATTTTAATAACTCACCAACGAAAGTATACTATTCGGACAAGAGATTTGATTGCTTTTGCAAATTGATCATGTGACAGCGTTCTACTACGATGTGGTGTACTGGTGTGTGTTAAAATTCATTATTCTTGCAAATTTCATTGTGGCTGTTAAAAATAAGTGTGGTGTGTGTTCTTCTTGCAAAATCATTGACTTTTTTCAAATTTGTGGTGTGCATTGATGACAAAAAAACAATGTTATATTCGTTAATATATTTTGATTTAATATATATATTAAAGTTCTTAATTAGTAGCACCGGTAATATATGCCCACCGTAATTATTTAGTTATTTATTTTTATTATGTAGTTATCGTTATATTTATTTTAGGATTTTAAATTTTAAATTAATTTTTAATTAGTCTATAAAAAGTTATGTAAGATACATAGGAATTGAATATTTTGCAGGTTATCGTTATATTTATTTTAGGATTTTAAATTTTAAATTAATTTTTAATAACTATAAAAAGTTACCATAGGAATTGAATATTTTGTTATTTTGTTTATAGAAATTGAGAATAGAAAATTTCTCTTTTACCAAATTTAGTTTTTTCTTTTTAGCCGGTGTTCTATTCGCTTTAAGAATTAGGTGAGTTATTAAAATGGCCTGTCTCCGCCTCCTTAGCTTGAGCCATTCAATGATTTATTATTGCCTATTTTAGTAGTGATCGGTATCCCGCTAAAGTCAGAGAAGACCCCAACCTCTTTGAGGATTATCGGGGGATTATATATAACCCACCAACTAAGTCCTCACATCGAATAGTGGGGCTTGAACCCACGCTCGTATAGGAAATGGACCAAACCCTTAGCCAATTGTGTCCACCTTTGTTTGCAATTAGTAAAATTATTATGGTGTGTGTGTGTGTTCAGTATTTATAATCACTACTAGAAAAGTGTCAATTTTTGACGGAAAATATTCTGTAAAAAATAACGATGAAAATTTCAAAGCAAAACATATTCCGTCAAAAACCTTACAAAAAATAAATCATAAACGAAATATATTATGAAGTTTTTGACGGACAAATAATTTCGTCGAAAATATTATAAAAAAAAATCAAAATGAAATTATATTTATAATGTTTTTGACGAAATTAGTTTTTGGTCCAAAACCTTATAAAAAATAAATAAAAAAGAAATTATATTTATGAAGATTTCGACGGAAATCATTTTCCATCGAAATTTTTCGACGAAAAAATAATTCTGTCGAAAGTCTTATTAAAAAATAAATCAAAAAATTATATGAGATTTTCGACATAATTAATTTTTCGTTGAATACCTTATAAAAAATATCAAAAAAAAAATTATATTTATGAAATTTTCGACAGAATTTATTTTCTGACGAAATTTTTTGACGGAAAAGTAATTCTGTCAAAAAAATTATAAAAAAATAAAAAAATAAATTATATTTATGAGATTTTCAATGAAATTCATTTTCCGTCGAAAATTTTTGACGGAAAAATAATTCCGTCTAAAATCTTATTAAAAGTTTTGATAATGAAATTAAAATAATATTGGATACTTAAAATCTAAAAACTATATTTACCTTTAATTAAATAAATTTTTTATTCGATATATTTTTACTTATTGGATTAATTTTTTGCATTAAAATTTTTAAAGTTATTTTAATTTTTCCTTTTTTAAAATATTCTCACTTTTAACCAAAAATGTTAACCTTCCTTTTTTTCCAAAAAATTTCTTCGCACCTCTTTTCTGAATGAATATTTGTCCTTTACCAAATAATGTAACCTTCCACTCTATAATCATTAAAGTCATGTCCCTGATATTTATATTGTTATATCTTTTGAAATTATTAGTATGCTTATATTAAAGTTTTTTTGTTATAAAATTGTTCAAGTTAATTTTTTTTAAAATATTTTATTATTATTATTTTTTCTTTTCTTTTTTTGGAAATATTAGGAAATTAAAACAAAAAGATAACAAAAGAAACTAGGCACAAAGCTTAGACCAGTGAACACCTATAGTGTCACCATACAAACTATCAAGACAACCTGACGGTGGATGTAAGAACCTGCACCGCTAATTAAGGTAATTAGTGAATTAATTATAATAAATAGGAAATGATTTCATAATTGACCCTAATAATTATTATGAGGCTTTAATAATTACAATTAGTGGGTAAGAATGCTGAAAGTCGCTTTTCGGAAGAAAAGCGCAGATACCGGTTCTGCTACTCGGTATAAATGCGTACCGGAAAAGTATCCCGGAAAATTATAACGAATGCATGATAATTACTAGAATATTACGTTGGACTTGTAAAATAAGTTTCAAGTCAAAATAACGTAATCTGATGCCAGAACTGATACTGGCTATGGAAAAGCGCGTACCGAAAAGGTGCTCCGAAAAATAAAATAAAAATATGAAAAATCTTAGAAAAATGCGTAGGTCTAGATTCCAAAGTTTGAGATCAAGATCTTTTACTTTGATATTAAGGCTAATACTGCGCGTCATGGCTTAAACCCCTATATATACTAACTTTGCACAAAACCCTAGGCCATATTGGCCTCCTACGTGAGTTTTGTGCTGGTGTTGAGCTTCCTTGCTGCACCTCCACCCTTTGGTGTTTCCTTTACCTTCTTCTTCTTCCTTTGGCTTAGATCATCACCTTTCTTGCTTGTTCCATCACTTTAAACACTTGGTGAGAGTGGGAGTGAGCTTTGAGACCCCATTGCTGGTCTCATTCTGTGTTGGAAAGGCTGTGTTGTTGAGGGGTGAGGCTGAGTTGGTAGTTGTGAGGTGTGGTTCTTGGTTTGTGAGGCTTCAAGGAGCTTTCTTTGTGAAGAAAGGTCCTTGCTTGTGTGACATTTTCGTGCACCCTTGAGGTCTGTACATTGGAGCTGACTTGTGAACTCCAAGAGCACCATTGTTGGCTGCTCAAAGCTTGGGGTAAGTTCCTACACCTTTGATCTTAAGTTTTGATGCTTAAAGTTGATGTCTTGGCCATGTTTAATGAGTAAACAAGAGGGTATAATGTATATGAACCTAAAATGGATTAAAGATGCATGCTTTAACGTGTACATGTGTTAAAAGTTGAATCTTTGGGATGGATATTCACGAAATGCAGAAACTGCATTCTGTCGTGAGATATCCGGATATTTGTCGAACAGATATCCGGATATCAGTATCCGGATATGGTATCCGGATATTGATATCCGGATATGGGATCTGGGTATCCGGATATGACATATCCGGATATGTCCAGTGTGATATCCGGATATGGCATATCCGGATATGTACCTCATGATATCCGGATATCCTGGGTTTTCACAGAACAGTAGCCGTGCTGTGTGAACAGTAAGCTATGGTGTGTTTGTTGACCCTAGTTTAAGGAAGTTGAACTTCTGTAATTAATGAACTAAGTCAGAATCATGTGATTAAGAGCTTTTGGCTTTGATGGAAGCCTTAAGACGTAAAACGTAAAGGAAAGGCGTAGTCTTTAAGTTGTATGCTTGTGATGCATGAATATTGATGTATTAATGGTCCATATCAGATTGTGATACTGCTGGTTGTGGACTTGTGAGTGGTTGGACTCTTGGCTTGGATAGCTAGCTTGCAAGGTAAGCTTTCGTGTCCTCGGTTTAGCCATTCTGATGTTCCACCATGTCCCATGGGGATGGGTTTATAAAAGCTGTGTTACATGCTTTATTACTTTGGAAATGCTGTTGAGCTATTTATATGCAATGAGCTTTTATGAGATGCATGTGGTGTCCACCTAGAGGGCAATCCTGAGTATGTGGTACATACAAGATGGAGAAGCTGTGGGTGAGGTGCAGGTAGTATCCATGTACTCATGTAGGCATAGACGTATTCCTACATTTCTCTGGCCAGTAGATTTGATAAACACACATGGCATGATTAATTGCTGCATCGCATGGTTTTGTAACTTATATTGTAAATACTGTTTTTGAACTTATATTACACATGTAAGTGAGCTTGGGGTGGAGACTCCTTGAGGACCCCTTGTCTTACTGAGATTTCTTGTTAGAGATCTCACCCCACGTTTGGGGACGCTTATTTCAGGATCAGGTAATGTTGAGGGCTCAGGTGGCAGGAGGCCAGAGCTGAGCTGATATTCTGATATGCTGTCTTGCTGGATTGACTGTCGTTATGTTTTCCGCTTTATTTATGTTATCTTGTTGAGACTGTTGTTTGGGCATTGTTGCCTTATTTGGTGAGTATGGGGTTTGTCCATGCCACATGGTTTGATTATTGTCTTTACATTGCTGTTGTAATTAAAGTATCAGGATTTTAGCCCAGGCTATGTGTTGTAGTCCTGCGGCTTTAGATACTCACTTTATATTTATGTACGAGGTATTCAGTTAGTTGTCTTGCAATTTTCATACAGGCAGTATTTTTATGAAAATGATTAAGTAATCAAGTTGGTTAAGTTTAATGACGTCATAATTGAATTAAAGAAAAAGTTATTCCGCATTTTAATTAAGCGTGGCTTAATACGATAGTATGTTAACAATCCGGGTTAACACGGGCTGTTACAGTGGACTATCAAATTCCTGAATTGCCCAAGAGAAACCACAAGAGTAAGAGGCTAGAAAGTCCGCTACTCTATTTCCTTCACGGTGAATGTGAGACATATAAATCTGCCAATCACGCTGCATCAAATTTCGAATACGATTCACCAATTTAGCTGCACGGTAATCATGGTGGCACTCATTTGTAATGAGTTGTTGGGCTGAAAGAGAATCTCCTTCGAGTCAAACTTGCCTAAAACCTTTATCCCAAGCTAGCTCCAAACCAACCAAGAAAGCCTGTAACAGCCACTACAAAAAATAGATTTTTGCATTATCAATAATTCAATAATTGATAATTAGGAAATGATTCCATAATTGACCCTAATAAATATTAGTGGGCTTAAATAATTATAATGAATGAGTAAAAATGCTGAAAGTCGCTTTTCGGAAGAAAAGCGCAGATATCGGTTCTGCTACCTGGTATAAATGTGTACCGGAAAAGTATCCCGGAAAATTATAACGAATGCATGATAATTACTAGAATATTATGTAGGACTTGTAAAACAAGTTTCAGGTCAAAATAATGTGATCTGATGCCAGAAATGATACTGACTATGGAAAAGCGCGTACCGGAAAGGTGCTCCGAAAAATAAAATAAAAATATGAAAAATCTTAGAAAAATGTGTAGGTTTAGATTCCAAAGTTTGGGATCAAGATCTTTTGCGTAGCTATTAAGGCTAATACTGCGCGTTATGACTTAAATGCCTATATATACTAACACTAAGAGGGCACAAAACCCTAGGCAGCCATAATCCTACGTGAACCTTGTCGTGGCTGAATGCTTGGCACTGTTTCATTGCCTTCTTTCACCATTTGTGAGCTTGGTGACCTTTCTTCTTCAATCTTCTTCCTCTTTCCCTTTTAAACACTAGAGTGGATATCTTGTGAGGTTGAGGTGCAGCTTATGCTGGTTGAGGGGTGTGTTGTGGGCTGTGGTTTTGTCTCTAAGGTTATGAGCCATTGTTCATGCCATTAGAGGCTTCAAGAAGCCTCCTTTGGTGCCAAGAACCAACCTTTGGTGTGGCATTTTCGTGTCCTTGGGTGTGCTAGACTTGTGAGCAGCATTGGAAGCTCCAAAGGCACTTTGAACTACTGACTAAGCTTTGGGGTAAGTCACCTTAACTTGATCATGTTTTTTTGTGGCCTAAAGGTGGTATCTTGGTATGTTAATGGGTTTAACATGTAACCAACACATAAGTGCACTTGTATATGCTTAAAAATGGATCCTTGGTCGCGTACAAGTGTTAAAAGTTGAATCTTTGGACTGGATATTCACGAAATGCAGAAACTGCATTCTGTCGTGAGATATCCGGATATTTGTCGAGCAGATATCCGGATATCTGTATCCGGATATGGTATCTGGATATTCATATTCGGATGTGGGAACTGGGTATCCGGATATGGTATATCCGGATATGGCCAGTGTGATATCCGGATATGGCATATCCGGATATGTCCCTTGTAATATTCGGATATCCTGGGATTTCGCAGAACAGTAGTTGTGCTGTGTGAACAGTAGGCTAATGGGGGTTTGTGGATCCTAGATTAAGGACGTTGGACTTCTGTAATAAATGAACTAAGTCAGAATCACATGATTAAGGGCTTATGGCTTTGTTGGAAGCCTTAAGACGTAAAACGTAAAAGAAAGGCGTAGTCTTTAAGTTGTATGCTTGTGTTGCATAATTAATGATATAATATTGGTCCATATCAGATTGTGATACTGCTGTGTTTGGACTTGAGAGTGGTTGGACTCTTGGCTTGGATAGCTAGCTTGCAAGGTAAGCTTTCGTGTCCTCGGTTTAGCCATTTTGTGATTCCACCATGTCCCATGGGGATGTGGTTTATGCATGCTGTGTTACATGCTTTGATGATTTGGAAATGTTGTTGAGCTATTTTATGCAATGTGCTTTTATGATATGCATGTGGTGTCCACCTATACGGTAAGCCTGAGTATGTAGCACATACAAGATGGTGAGACTATGGGTGAGGTGCAAGCTGTGTTCCTTGTACTCATGTGGGTTTAGACGTATTCCTGCATTTCTCTGGCCAGTAGATTTGATAAACACACATGGCATGATTATCTGCTGCATCGCATAGTTTTGGAACTTATATTGTAAATACTTTTTTTGAACTTATATTACACATGTAAGTGAGCTTGGGGTGGAAGATCCTTGAGGACCCTTTGCCTTACTGAGATTTCTTCTTTAGAGATCTCACCCCACGTTTGGGGACGCTTATTTCAGGATCAGGTAATGTTGAGGGCTCAGGTGGCAGGAGGCCAGAGCTGAGTTGATATTATGATGTGCTGACATGCTGGATTTGACTGTTGTTTATGTTTACGCTTATGAATACATTGAGACTGTTGTTGGGCATTGTGCCTTATTTGGTGAGCATTTGGTTTGTCCATGCCACATGGTTGTTATTGTCTTTTATTTAAGGTTGTAATTAAAGTATCAGGATTTTGACCCAGGCTATGTGTTGTAGTCCTGTGACTTTAGATACTCACATGATATTTAGATATGAGGTATTCCAGTTAGTTGTCTTGCAATTTACATACAGGCAATATTTTATGAAATTGATTAAGTAATCAAATTGGCTAAGATTAATGACGTCATAAATGAATTAAAGAAAAAGTTATTCCGCATTTTAATTAAGCGTGGCTTAATACGATAGTATGTTAACAATCCGGGTTAACACGGGCTGTTACATAAAGCGTGTGGTCCGCTATCTTCGTGGCACGTCTGACCTTGGGTTATGCTATGAAGGCGTAAAGGGCTCAAGGGGATAGACATTATTAGAACTGAGATGCTTTGTGGATGCTGATTGGGGAGGTGAGATTGATAGTAGAAGGTCTACAAGTGGATATGTTGTTTCATCATTTGGCGGAGCTATCAGTTGGATGAGTAAGAGGCATGGCACTGTTGCTTTATCTACTACAGAGGTTGAGTACATGGCCTTGACACATGCTGTTAAGGAAGCTATTTGGTTACGGAGGTTATGCAAAGAGCTTGGCTTTGCACAAGGAGAGATGATCGTTAGGTGTGACAGTTAGAACGCCATTTTCTTGGCTAAGAACCCAGTTTTCCATGCGAGGACCAAGCATATCGGCATACAGTACCACTTCATCATATAGAAGATTGAAGACAAGGTTGTATTGCTAGAGAAGGTTGACACAAAGTTCAACAATGCTGAATTTCTAACCAAGGCAGTGACTTCAGAGAAGTCTGAATGGTGTACAGCTGCATTGGGATTGAAGAAACATGTGAAGCATTCACCAAGTGGGAGAATGTTGGGTACGACTCATACTTCGCGTGCTGATGAGGGCCCTAGTTGATCAGCAGAAAGGCAACTAGGGTCCCGCTCCCAGGCCCGTAGAGGCTACGTATTGTTGTGGGCATCTGTTTTATTGTAATTTTTTCCATGAATAACGTCTCACTTTCTTCTAATACCATCTTGCACGATCTATGACAAGTTTCTCTTACTCTAAAACACATTTGTTTCATTTAAAATAATAATAATGTTGTATCCTTTAAAAAGATATATATTTTTTTCATTTCTAAAAAGAAAAAAATTATATTTTGATTTAATATATTAAATTTCTTAGTAGCACCGGTAATATATGTCCACCATCATTATTTAGTTATTTACTTTTATTATGTAGTTATCGTTATATTTAATTTTAGTATTTTAAATTTTGAATTAATTTGTAGTTAATCTACAAAAGATTACTTAAGATCCTTATTGTAGGAATTAAATATTTTTTTATTTTGTTTATGGAATTTGAGAACAGAGAATTTCTCTTTTACCAAATTCAGTTTTTTATGTTTAGCCACTTTTATATTTACTTTAAAAATTACTTTCTTCGGTGAGTTAATAAAATGGCCTCTCTCCACCTCCTTAGCTTGAACCATTCAATGATTTATTATTGCCTACTTAATATAAAATTTTGAACATAAGATGACACAAATTTTAACAGCCATCAAAATAATCGGTGTTCATTTCTGCATGTTCAAAATTTTAATAATTAAGGTAGGCAATATTATGAATACTTAACAAACATTGAGTGCTGTTAAGTAGGCATCTTCAAATTAAAATCATTGAATGCTGTTATTAAAATTATTAAATTCTTTTTTTTTTAAACAGAAAAATTTAAGTGGGTTAGAGATCGGTATCCCACTATGGTCAGAGAAGACTCCAACCGCTTTGAGGATTTCCGGGTAAATTACATATCACCCACCAACTAAGTTCTCACATCGGACAACGGGGTTTGAACCTATGTAGCACCGACACGACACGCGACACGTGATACGATACGACACGACACTCCGACACGTCAATCTTAAAAAATTATGGATTTGGACACGTTGGGACACATTTTAATATTAAATAATATTTTTAAATTATATAGTGTATATTTCATTTAATATTCAATAATTAACAAAAAATTAAAAAATTAATAATACCCATCCAAATATTATCTTTCAACTTCCCTTTCCAAACCCAAAACCACATAAGAAAAATTAATTCAAAGTCGGAATCCAAGGTGTTACATAAAGGGAGAAAAAAAAAAGAAAAATCTGATGTAACCAATGGCAACAGCAGCAAAAGAATTCATTGACACCCAATACCAAAAATTGTAGCAGCGTTCTTCACAAAAAGCAAAAACATAAACTAAAAGAATACACTGTAAAATAAGAACATCAAGAACACAATCAAACATGATAAAATGTGGAAGCTTTAATAAAAAAAATAAGAACTGAGATGAAAGAGAGAGAGATCAGATCAACTTAGAGAGAGATTAGGGAGGAGGAGACACGGTGAGAGCGTAACAGGAATGACAACGATGGTGCTGAGATGATCTATTATTTACTTAAAGGAAAAAAATGGAGAAAATTGATATGATCAGGTAGAGGCTTTACTAATATATTTTAGTTTTTAAAAAAAATAACTTTTTTAAAAAAATAATTTAAAATAAAATTAAAAAATTTACGAAAATGCCATTTGACCGTGTCGGAGCGTGTCGGACTCGGTCAAATTCGCATGTCGGAATGGTCAAGTATCTGAAAAAGTTGACCGCGTGTTCGATACTGTGTCGGAGCGTGTCGCCGTATCAGAGCGTGTCGGAACGACTCTCCCTATTTTTTGGAGTGTCCGTGCTTCCTTGCTTTGAACCCACGCTCTTGCACGATATAGACCAAACCATTATCCAATTGTGTTCACCTTTGTTTGCAATTATTAAAATTATAATGTTGTGTCTGTGTGTTATTCATAATATTGCCTATCTAACTTATTAAAATTTTGGACATGCAGAAATGAACAGCTATTATTTGCAGGCTGTTAAAACTTAGGTCATCTTCATAATATTCATTATGATGTGTGTTAAGTAGGTCATCTACAAATTTTATACGCTAAGTAGGCAATAATAAATCATTGAATGATTCAAGCTAAGGAGGTGGATACGTACAGGCCATTTTAATAACTCACCAACGAAAGTATACTATTCGGACAAGAGATTTGATTGCTTTTGCAAATTGATCATGTGACAGCGTTCTACTACGATGTGGTGTACTGGTGTGTGTTAAAATTCATTATTCTTGCAAATTTCATTGTGGCTGTTAAAAATAAGTGTGGTGTGTGTTCTTCTTGCAAAATCATTGACTTTTTTCAAATTTGTGGTGTGCATTGATGACAAAAAAACAATGTTATATTCGTTAATATATTTTGATTTAATATATATATTAAAGTTCTTAATTAGTAGCACCGGTAATATATGCCCACCGTAATTATTTAGTTATTTATTTTTATTATGTAGTTATCGTTATATTTATTTTTGGATTTTAAATTTTAAATTAATTTTTAATTAGTCAATAAAAAGTTATTTAAGATACATAGGAATTGAATATTTTGTTATTTTGTTTATAGAAATTGAGAATAGAAAATTTCTCTTTTACCAAATTTAGTTTTTTCTTTTTAGCCAGTGTTCTATTCGCTTTAAGAATTAGGTGAGTTATTAAAATGGCCTGTCTCCGCCTCCTTAGCTTGAGCCATTCAATGATTTATTATTGCCTACTTTAGTAGTGATCGGTATCCCGCTAAAGTCAGAGAAGACCCCAACCTCTTTGAGGATTATCGAGGGATTATATATCACCCACCAACTAAGTCCTCACATCGAATAGTGGGGCTTGAACCCACGCTCGTATAGGAAATGGACCAAACCCTTAGCCAATTGTGTCCACCTTTGTTTGCAATTAGTAAAATTATTATGGTGTGTGTGTGTGTTCAGTATTTATAATCACTACTAGAAAAGTGTCAATTTTTGACGGAAAATATTCTGTAAAAAATAACGATGAAAATTTCAAAGCAAAACATATTCCGTCAAAAACCTTACAAAAAATAAATCATAAACGAAATATATTATGAAGTTTTTGACGGAAAAATAATTTCGTCGAAAATATTATAAAAAAAAAAATCAAAATGAAATTATATTTATAATGTTTTTGACGAAATTAGTTTTTGGTCCAAAACCTTATAAAAAATAAATCAAAAAATAAATTATATTTATGAAGATTTCGACGGAAATCATTTTCCATCGAAATTTTTCGACGAAAAAATAATTCTGTCGAAAATCTTATTAAAAAATAAATCAAAAAATTATATGAGATTTTCGACAAAATTAATTTTTCGTTGAATACCTTATAAAAAAATCAAAAAAAAAAATTATATTTATGAAATTTTCGACAGAATTTATTTTCTGACGAAATTTTTTGACGGAAAAGTAATTATGTCAAAAAAATTATAAAAAAATAAAAAAATAAATTATATTTATGAGATTTTCAACAAAATTCATTTTCCGTCGAAAATTTTTGACGGAAAAATAATTCCGTCTAAAATCTTATTAAAAGTTTTGATAATAAAATTAAAATAATATTGGATACTTAAAATCTAAAAACTATATTTACATTTAATTAAATAAATTTTTTATTCGATATATTTTTACTTATTGGATTAATTTTTTGCATTAAAATTTTTAAAATTATTTTAATTTTTCCTTTTTTGAAATATTCTCACTTTTAACCAAAAATGTTAACCTTCCTCTTTTTCCAAAAAAATTTCTTCGCACCTCTTTTCTGAATGAATATTTGTCCTTTACCAAATAATGTAACCTTCCACTCTATAATCATTAAATTCATGTCCCTGATATTTATATTGTTATATCTTTTGAAATTATTAGTATGCTTATATTAAAGTTTTTTTGTTATAAAATTGTTCAAGTTAATTTTTTTTAAAATATTTTATTATTTTTTTTTCTTTTTTTTGGAAATATTAGGAAATTAAAACAAAAAGACAACAAAAGAAACTAGGCACAAAGCTTAGACCACTGAACACCTATAGTGTCACCATACAAACTATCAAGACAACCTGACGGTGGACTATCAAATTCCTGAATTGCCCAAGAGAAACCACAAGAGTAAGAGGCTAGAAAGTCCGCTACTCTATTTCCTTCACGGTGAATGTGAGACATATAAATCTGCCAATCACGCTGCATCAAATTTCGAATACGATTCACCAAATTAGCCGCAAGGTAATCATGGTAGTACCCATTTGTAATAAGTTGTTGGGCTGAAAGAGAATCTCCTTCGAGCCAAACTTGCCTAAAACCTTTATCCTAAGCTAGCTCCAAACCAACAAAGAAAGCCTGTAACAGCCCGTGTTAACCCGATTTGTTAACATACTATCGTATTAAGTCATTCTTAATTAAAATGCAGAATAATTTTTTCTTTAATTCAATTTTTTCCAAGTTGATTATTTTTAATTTGTTTGATTGATTACAGGTTTATAATTAGGAAGTTATTAAAATGATCGTTGTCAACGTGCTTGGCTTAATCCTTCATGAATTCATTATTGTATATATAAATAGCACATGGAAATGAAGACGTGCAGAGAAATGGAAATGATCTATACATTATTTTGAATAAACACATGCATAGATGGAATCGATCCATATATTTTTATATTGAATGACGAAAAGAAGCTAACATAAGCAGATTATGTCATGCTTTGCATCATATAATTAATGATTGGTGAAGAATTAATTAATAATTATAATGCACTAACACAAGAAAGTAAGGTAAGAATTGAAGGTGAACCGTAGCTCTAGCTATGTAGGTAGCGTTATAAAAGGGCATGAAGAGTTGAGCATTGATTCCCACCAAACAGTAACACCCCATTCTAAATCCACAGGCAAAACATAATCAATCAGCATATATCTCTGTCTAAACTCACAATGTCTGGGAATATCTTAGCCGTTGTGAAGCCAAAGATTTTTCGGGAATACATTGGGGTGAAGGCAGAGCCGGATAGTTTAAATGATTTCCCTCGTGAAATCATCAACTCCAAGATTGTACAATTCCACTTCATTCTTGGATTTGCAACGGAGGACTATGACAACAATGGAAGAGGCACGGGAATATTCAAGCGGAGATGGAACTATGGATACTTCAGTCCTGAAAAGATAACGACACTGAAGAAGGAATATGAGAATGAAATGAAGGTGAAGGTTAAGGTGGTAATAAGCATTGGAGGTCGTGCAAGTGGTGACGCCAAATATCCATTCAATCCTGCTGAGAAAGAAGTATGGATTGAGAAGGCTCAAGAATCGCTGAAAGAGCTCATCAAAAAGGACTACAAGGGTCAAATTGATGGCATTGATATTAACTATGAGAACATAGAGTCCGATGACTTTTCCCACTGCATTGGGAAAGTTATAAATGGGCTTAAGAATAAGGATGTGATCGATGTGGTATCAATTGCTCCATCATATACTGTCCAAGACCAATACAAGAAACTGTACATGGCTAACAGAAAAGATATCAACTGGGTTGATTACCAGTTCTATGATCAGATTGTGTCCACAAAGGATGAGTTTATAAAACTCTACAGTGACCTATCAAATGTTTACGACAAAGAAAAACTGTTGGCAGGATTCAGCAC
This sequence comes from Gastrolobium villosum, assembly GCA_032173675.1. Taxonomy (NCBI): domain Eukaryota; kingdom Viridiplantae; phylum Streptophyta; class Magnoliopsida; order Fabales; family Fabaceae; genus Gastrolobium; species Gastrolobium villosum. Next base: position 22,137 of record JAVKPL010010637.1, read on the forward strand.
TGATCCAAATGACGCAGGTAAGATATCACGAGAGCACTTCCTTGAGGGCTGCCACGACCTCATCAATTACGCATCACTCCCTGGCATCTTTGTTTGGAATGCTAATGACTCTGCCCTCAATGTCATCTCCAATGATGTCCCTTTCTACTTTGAGGACTTGGCACAACGCAAACTCACTGAATCTACATACTAATTTGTATTGTATATATCCCTCATATTAAACCATATCTATCTATCTATGCAACGTACGGTCGCAGACTATAATAAGCCCTACTAGCTAGCTATATAGTCTTTTCTAAATAAGACCTTTTCAATTCCTGTGTGGCATTTCCATTCTGAATAAGATTTCATTTCCGGTTTGTGTGCTCACTCATCACTTGTTCATTCTTTTCTTTAATTTTATTTTTTCCATCTCTTTAATTATTTTCTCTTTTCTCTTTTTCATTTCATCTTCTATCTACTTGATTCGTCGTATCAAAATCTGTTTTTTATTCATCACAATTCAATCTTTCCTCAATCATGCGCCTTAATTTCTTGACTATAAGCTTCATCTTGTATATATAAATAAATTACTTTAAAAAAAATAATGGCAATTAACAACCTTATTGAAACAATATTTCATCTTTGACATAGAAAAAGTTAAATTATTAGAGATGACTGCGCAAAAATTTACCTTCTATATAAGACTTTATTCTCATTCTGTAGATATGGAAAAGATATATTTACCATCACACAAGTTTATTATCTTTATAACCAACTTAATCACCGTTGGTTTTCATCAGTCTAACGGTTATAATTTATTTGAAATATATTGGGTTGAACTTATTAATTAATTATTAATTTTCAATAAAGCCAAAAAAATTATAACTGTTACATTGACAAAAATCAACAGCGATTAGGTTGGTTATAAAGGTGGAAAATAGATGTGTGAAATGTCTGCAGTTCGAAAAGAAGTGAAAGATGTTTGGGCATTAGAAACGTGAAAGTGCAGTTTTGACAATTTTAAGGAAATAACTTAAGGCGAGCGTAGTGAGATACCTTGTTGAAAAGGTAAAAGAGTGTAAAATAACATATCAAAAGATGGGATTTATGGACAAGTAATCCGGTTGCAGTTTTGGAAAAAACTAAATATACCTAAAGTAGGTAAAATGTCAAATTGTGTGTTTGTGCTTTGTTGATTTTTGGGAACACCTTAGCAACTTAAAATATTCATTGTATAATGTTAATCAATAGTATTTATGATTTTGCAATATTTTTGAGTTACGATCACATTTTTGGAAAATGTTAAATACGCACATTTTATAAACATAAGGATTTTGTAATCGGTCTTAAAAAGGAAAAGTTTTGCCGTATTTTCAAATGAACTGTTGTGGCTGTAATTGCACTTAATATCATAAACAATGATAACATGACGAGTCGAAAACGGGGTGTTACATTAGAAATAATACTTCGCACCTATATTGGATAGTAGTATCTGTTGACTTAGATCACATCGTATGAACTGTTTTAAAGCTTCAACATGGTCATGAATGACCACAATTAGATATCTTGTTAGAAATATTAATATAAAAATAATTTAAATGGTTTTATGTAAAGAAGTATTTCAACCAAAAGGTTAAGCTTAAAAGTGAAGCTCCATTAAAGACTTTTCTATTATAACTATTTAATACACATTTTCACGCAAGAGCCCTCTACTCGTGATGGTTACCAACCATGTGAAGCAATTATTTCACCCAACAACTTAAATTTGTAAGTGAAGGTCCATCGGTGGTTCTATATTATAACCCTATGACATTTTAAGTAATAGCTTTGCTTTTTAGGTTGAATTTGTGCTTTATATGGTATCAAAACTTGTAACTATGTAGTCATAAGTTTGAACCTTATCGCTCCAGCCCACAAATAAAACTAAAAAAGTAAGTTCAAAACAATAGGAGATAAATCAAAAAATAGATTTTTGCATTATCAATATTTCAAGCCCAAAAAATAAACTAAAAAAATGGGTCTTTGCATTATGCATATTTCGAGTCCAAAGACTATTGTATGAAGATGTATGTAAGAGATATTAATATAAAAACATATAATATTGTGATATATTCTAACTTAAATTTTTGAAATGAATTGATGTTCACATATTAGACTACGTCTTATTTTTAGCTTATCTGTTTGTCAAATAAATAAAGAGAAAAATATTTATCCTTTTAAATGATGACACGACTTATATTCTTTCACTCTCATAAAGAGGTGGGGCCCACACCTTTATTTTTTTGTCTACTCTCTCCTCCTTTATCTATCTCTTTCTCTCTCTTAACATGACACAACTTTACCTCCTTTGAAATGATATACACTTTACCCATAAATAAATGAACCAAAGATATTTTAAAAAATGTTCTTAAAAAATAAATTTTTATAGAAAAACCATAAGCTATTGTGAGCAGCTTATGGCTTTTCCTTCTAGTTCTTTTTAATTTTTTAATTATTATACGTTTTGTGGGAAATGCTTTCCCATTGTCCCATAAATGTTAGGTATTGTTTATTGGGAATTTTTTTTAGATTCTTGCGAAAGTGGTAGTGGAAATTCTATTTACTCACATTTGGTATAATATTTTTGAAATTTTTTCGAAGAATCTAATTTTTCTGGAATTTTGTTTCGTGTACAATTTTCATTTCAAAATGTCATAATAGCATACCACCCCAGGCGTTGGAAGAATTTTACATTTTTTTAGGACAAAATTCAGATTATATTTTGCGCTATCAAACAATTTTTTTGGATACATTTCTATAAAACACTTCTTAAGTGTTTCCACGATCAGCTTTTTGAAGCGAAAGATTTATGTCTCAAAACCCAAACAACTATAGTTATTTCTTCTACCTTTATATTGTACAAATTTATTTATAACTTTAGCTATAAAATAGTTTTAAAAAAAAAATAAAAAAATAAAGAGCAAAATAGCCTAATTCACATGAATAAATTCACATTAAGAAGTTGAAATGCATCATAAGGTGTTTCGTAATGAATTAAGAAAGAAAACTGAAACTCTGATCTGCCTAACAACCTTTGTTTGAACTTAAGCCGTCCGCCAACCCGTAGCAAAATACATAATAAAACTTAATTTTTTATTTTATTTTTTTGGTGAAAATAATAAAACTTAAATTTTACTTGTGAGATATTGGTATTTGGACGTCTTCATAATACTCATAATTACCATATAAAATTGAAGAATTGGAGAAACGAAAATTAAATAATTAATATAAACAGATAGCTAGCAGTAGATCGGATCTAGTCACATGATCAATTTGCAAAAAGAAATTAAATTAAATTTCTTGACCGAATAATAGAATTCCATTAGGATGTTATTAAAATGATCATTGGCAACGTGCTTGCCTTAATCCTTCATGAATTCATTATTGTATATATAAATAGCACATGAAAATGAAGACGTGCAGAGAAATGGAAATCTATATATTATTTTGAATAAATACATGAATAGATGGAATCAATCTATATATTTTTATATTGAATGACGAAAAGAAGCTAACATAAGCAGATTATGTCATGCTTTGCATCGTATAATTAATGATTAGTGAAGAATTAATTAATAATTATAATGCACTAACACAAGAAAGTAACTTAAGAATTGAAGGTGAACCCTAGCGAGCTATCTTGGTAGCTTTACAAAAGGGCATGAAGAGTTGAGCATTGATTCCCACCAAACACCACAATCTAAATCCACGGGCAAAACGTAATCAATCAGCATATATATATCCGTGTCAATCAGTATGGATTGAGAAGGCCCAAGAATCGCTGAAAGATATCATCAAAGAGGACTCTACAAGGGCCAAATTGATGGCATTGATATTAACTATGAGAACATAGAGTCCGATGACTTTTCCCACTGCATTGGGAAAGTTATAAATGGGCTTAAGAATAAGGATGGAGTGATCAATGTGGTATCAATTGCTCCATCATATCTTGTCCAAGCCCACTACAAGACATTATACATGGCTAACGGAAAAGATATTAACTGGGTTGATTACCAGTTCTATGATCAGATTGTGTCCACAAAGGATGAGTTTTTTTTTGGTAAATACATGGGGCATTGCCCCACGAAACAGACAAAACGAAACAAAAGAAAACAAACAATAACAGGAAAAAGCAAGACAAAAAGAAAATGTAGGGTGTTGTCCGACCCAACTTGGTTTTTATAGATTAAGTATTTTGACCCGACCCACTTTAATTTGATCCAAGTCAGGTCTGATTTGGTTTGGATTTTTTTGAACTAGTTCAGAACAGGATTGGATCTGACCTCACTTGGTTTCTGAAGTAGGTCTGAGTTGGTTTCTGAAGTGGGTCACATCTGACCTGACCCGTTTTTGACTTGGTTTTGTCACAAAATTCTGTCAAAATTTCTACATTACAAATAATGAAAATTTCGTCACAAAATTATTTTTTCATCAGAATATTTTGTCAAAAAACGACGGAATTTTTTCTCTAATGAAAATTTTTACAAAAATAAATTTTCTATCAAGATTTAGTTTCCGTCAAATGCTTTGACGAAAATGATTTCCTCCATCAAATATTTTAAACGAAAAAAGAATCTCGTCAAAAATTTTGACGAAATGTTTTTGGTTCAAAATTTCGATGGGAATGTGCTCCGACGAAAATCTTCGACGGAAATTATTTTGAGGGAAATGTTTCATTCGAAAATTTCAACGAAATTTAGATTCTCTAAAGAATTTTGTCAGAATACTTTTTCCGTCAAAAAATTTTAAGAAATTTTTTGATAGAAATGTGTTTCGTTGAAAATTTTGAGGAAATGTTTAGTCGAAAATTATCTATGGAAATATTTTTCACTAAAAATTTAGATGAATTTTTTTTTTGTGTCAAAAAGTTTAACGAAAAATGTTTCCGTCGAAAACTTTTGCCGAAATTTGAATTCTGTAAAAATGTTTGATGAAATTTTTTTCCGTCAAAAGAATTTCGATAAAGATGTATTTCGTCAAAATTTTTGATGAATATATTTTTTTGTAAAATATTTTGACGAAATTTAAATTCCGTAAAAAAATTTGACAGAAAAATTTTTGCATCAAATTTTATACAGAAATGTTTTTAGTCACAAATTTTGATGAAAATATTTCTCGTCAAAAATTTTTACAAAATATTTTGATGGAAGTATTTTCCGTAAAATGATTTTGACGTAATTATTTTATATTAAAACTTTTCTTTTAATGTAAATGTGAATTTTGTTTCTTTTTTTTTCACATAATGAGTGTGGGTCAAGTTTTGTGTTAATGGGTGGTTATTAAAATAAGTCAGGTCTAAAACTGACCCAAATAGAAGTGAATCAGTATTTAAATTCAATTCCAAAAAAATAGATATTTATCGGTCAGGTAACATTACATCAACAAGAGCATGACAAGTAAACGAGTTTTTTTGCACAATCAAATGTTTACGACAAAGAAAAACTGTTGGCAGGTTCAGCACCGATCCAAATGACGCAGGTAAGATATCACAAGAGGTCTTCCGTGAGGGCTACAACGACCTCATCAATTCCGCATTACTCCCTGGCATCTTTGTTTGGAATGCTAATGACTCCGCCCTCAATGTCATCTCCAATGATGAGCGTTTCTACTTTGAGAAGTTGGCACAACGCAAACTCACCATATCTATCTATCTATCTATGTTTTTCTCTATGCAATGTACCATGTACGGTCGCAGACTATAATAAGCCCTACTAGCTATATATAGTCTTTTCTCAATAAGACCTTTTCCATTCCTGTGTAGCATTTCTTTTCTGAATAAGATTTCATTTCCGGTTGTGTGCTCACTCATCACTTGTTCATTCTTTTCTTTTATTTTCTTTTTTCCATCTCTTTAATTAATTTCTCCTTTTCTCTGTTTCATTTAATCTTCTATATATCTACTTGATTCGTCGTATCAAAATTTGATTTTTATTCATCACTATTCAATCTTTCCTCAATCATGCGCCTTTCTTGACTGGCAAGATCATATATAAGCTCAATCTTGTATACATGAATATATTATTTTTTAAAAATAATGGCGATTAAGAACCGTATTGAAAGAATATTTCATCTTTGACATAAAAAAGTTAAATTATAAATATCCAAAAAAAAAAAGTTAAATTATTAGAAATGACTGCGGAAAAATTCACCTCCTATATAAGAAGCTCCATTAGACTTCACCTAGTAGACAAAAACATCTCTTTACAGATTTTTATGTATGACTATTGCTTGTTATTTAGTGATGGATCATTTATTCTCATTCTGTAGATAATATGAGGGAGGATATATTTATTACCACAAAAGTTTACCATCTTTACAACAACCTAATAACTGTTAATTTTTGTCAATGTAACGGTTATAACTTATTTGAAATATATTGGGTCGCACTTATTAATTAACTATTAATTTTCAATAAATCTAATAAATTATAACTGTTACATTGACGAAAATCAACGGTAATTAAATTGTTTATAAAGGTGATAAATTTTTATGGTGGTAAGTATATCCTCCCCGTAACTAACATTTATTGTCATATAATGTTCAAAAGCAACGGTGACAAATTGAAGTAAACAAATAAAAAAGAATAGATGCCCAAATCGGTCCCTGACAAAAAATTCGGTACCCAAATTAGTCCCTAACAAAAATAAATTCGTTGAATAGTCCCCAACAAAGACAAACAAGACCCACGTTAGTCCTTCTGTTAGTCCAAAACTCACGGTGTCACTGACGGTGCTGAGGTGTAACATTAAGTGACATGTTGAACGCCACGTTGGAGATGGAACGACGTCGTGTGGAGAGAGCAGATCCACGTTGGTCAGAATCAGTTCACTTTCATCCAAGGAACGTCGTCGTATGGTTTAGGGTTCTTCTTAAACCAGAAAGCAGGGGATTGAATCGAAGATTGAACGTATGAATTTGGGAAAAAATGATTTACGGTATAGTGATTTTGTGTTTATAGTGTATGGTTTACGATGAACTACTTGAGCTCCCCCTTCCAGAAGAAATATTCATCGCATAAAAACTAAGAAGAACCTAAAGCATACACTGTAAACTCACAATCACTATACCGTACATCATTTTCTCCCAAATTCATACGTTCAATCTTCGATTCAATCCCCTGCTTTCTGGTTTAAGAAGAACCCTAAACCATACGACGACGCTCCTTGGATGAAAGTGAACTTATTTTGACCAACGTGGTTCTGCTCTCTCCACAGGACGTCGTTCCATCTCCAACGTGGCGTTCAGCATGTCACTTAACGTTACACCTCAGCATCGTTAGTGACACCGTGAGTTTTGGATAACAGAAGAACTAACGTGGGTCTTGTTTATCTTTGTTGGGGACTATCCAACGAATTTATTCTTGTTAGGGACTAATTTGAGTACCGAATTTTTTGTCGGTGACCAATTTGGGCATTTACTCGATAAAAAATAATACGAACAACAACAATAACATAATTGGCATACATACTTTTAACTCGGAAAAAACCCAAAGTGAAAAAACAAATTACAGTACCTTTATTGGAGTCCTCCTAAATCTTCCATTATCACCAAATAATAATAATGGGTACATAATATATAATATTCTCTTTAAATATATAATTTTGAGGAATCAAATTTCGTCATCTAATAAATGAAAGTCAAAAGAAAAAAAAGCAAGAAGAGAAGAAAAAAATACGCTTCAAATTGAGGAAAACAAATCTGGTGCTAAAAAAAAGACCAAGTAACAGTTTAATAAGAAATATTAAATGTCTTTACCAAAAAAAAAAAGAAATATTAAATGTCAGGAGCACTCCTTTAATGTTTAAGCTTATTTCAATAAAATCTCACGGTTTGATTCGCATGAGAAGGTTTCTTTTCTTTTCTTTTTTCTTTTTCACTCTCCTCTCTTTTCTCTCTCTTTTTCTCACGAAAGATTGCTGCACTCTCTCTCAAAATGCTGCTCTTCTCACGTTTGTGCAACCGCTGCACTTTTTCAATTATTTTCTTTCCCTTTTAAAATTAGAGCATATAAAAAATGAGTTTTATAAGAATTATGTTGTAGGAAAAATAATTGTGTTATGTTATAGAGATTCATTTTGCGTGCCGGAATTTTTTTTGTTGCGTGTCCCACAAAATGTTACGTGTGTAGGAAAATTTTTGTGATTATGTTAAATGAAAGATGATAAACCCATAAAAAAAATAGGGACAAGCCCACACGAATAAGTCATGGACCAACCTATGTTGGGCTTAGGTATGTTTTATATTTGACTATCTGTTTGGGTTGAATGATGGAGATGATGTAGTTAATTAAGGAGTTTACTGTGGAATCTGTTTGGGTGCTTTGGTGAGGAAGGTTTTTTCTGTGCCTGAAATTCTTTCGTGATTATCTATAAGATGGAAGAGTTGTGGTGGGTATGGCAGGGATACTTGGTGCTACGTTCAAAGAGAATTTTGTTTAACATTATTGTTTCCTTCACTTAAAAATATTACCCCATCAAAGACCATAATCTAGTTAAGTGAGAGAGCCACGACACAGGTGGCCCACTGTTTTAATTAGGTTTTGTTTAATTACTTACTATCTCTTCTTTTTGCTATATTACATGATTGTTATCGATGTAAATTATTACGTACTAAGCAGAACATGTACCTTCAACTAAGAAAAATCCATTTGTTACTAGAGGATTGCAATGGTAATTGCATATATATAAAGGTTAATCTGGTAAGAAAACCTTTCGTACGGAGCTTATTTTGATTCTTATTTATAATTTAAAATTTTGATTTGGACAAAATTTATAAGAAAAAACTATTTTATTCAAATTATGACCTGAACTTTCTCAAAGAGAAAGTCAACATTCATTAGAAATTTTATGATGAAACTTCCTCAAGCCTTTCCATGCAACAAATCACAATTTGTCGCATTATTTGTCAGTCAAATTGGTTGGACCCCCCACCAATGCTTTTGCATTCTGTCTTTAATAATTTGATTGAATCCAATTTTATTGGTGGTGGATCTAGATGCACTGGTTTTAAGTTAGTCCGGATGATGTATATGGAGACAATGTCTTTCAAAAAACATGTTTATCTATCTTTTTAGTGATGAAATTTTATTCATTAATATACTTTATCTTGGGTCAATTTTCCCCACAAGTAATTGCAAGATTAATTAGTTGCTGAAGTTCATGTTCAACTAACTTTGTACTATTCAGCGGCGGATCCATAACTTTTTATAGTGTCGTGTGAATTTTTTTATATTATTAAGAAAAGTACATACAATCATGAATGAACCTAATATAAAAAGTTTAAAAGAGTTTTATTACAAAATTCAAGGTTAATTTACTTAACTCTTGCTCTACGTATTTTCATATTATTAAATTCTTCTATAATTGGATCTGTGCTAAAATTCAAAACAATTTCTTTTTCAATATATGTAATCAAAGAATCATCAAGAAATTGGTCTTCCATTCAATTTCAAAGTCTGGTCTTGATTATTTTCCATTCGACAAGCTCTTTTCCTTCCCCAATATTTAACTCAAAAAATTGGAACCCTGTTTGTGTTTTGCTATTATCTTCTTTGATAATGATTTTCGCCACCCTCTTAATAATCAAGTGTGCCTGATTTTGAAATTCTTTCTTGAGCCCTAAAAGTTTGCTACTTCCTTTAGAAAAACAAAAATACAATTTCTAAAGTTGTGTTTGTTTAAGTTTTTTAAAATTTTCAGCGCAATTACTTAATTTTTTTAGTCTAAAATTTATTTTTTTCATCCCAAAATTATATATATATATATATATATATATATATATATATATATATATATATATATAGTAAAAAAAATCTAAAAATCAGGGAGGGGCGCTGGCCAACCCTAGCCCCTCCCGTGGGTTCGCCTATGGTCCTATTAGAGTTTTTATGTAAATTAATTATTATTTCGTTCAAATGTTAATGTTCTAGGCTTTAGAACTTTTTTATTTATTATTGTAAAAACATTATATTATTATTGTCAAATTATAGAAAATTTTAACTACTGAAAAAGTTTTCTTTTAATGAATCTCAAATAATTTATTAACATACCATTAAATGTATCAAAAAGAAATTAACATATCATCATTCACTAAATATCTTTGATTATATAATAAGAAATTGGTATGACCCAAAAACTTATGACATTAAAATTAAGGATATATATAATCATATATACTTTAATTAATTCTTTCTCCTCATTGGACATTTTTCACTCATTATTCATGAATTTATAACAGTTGATTAATGTGTGGCTAATTAGCTAAATCCATGACTTGGGGGCGTGAAAATTCAGAGAAGCCATGCAAACCAACATAAACCAACAATGTTCCCAATTTTAAGAAAACCAACACTTGTAGACCGCCTACATGTCTCTTCCAAAGGAAGCAGCAGCCCATTTGTATTATTGTATTATGACTTAACTTATGGAAACAAGCAAAATACATCATCCAAGTGAAGGAGGACAAATATTGCGGCGGCTGACTTTAGCCTCTTATTCATAAACTCAATCAATTTCCTTTTTTATTTAAAAGATTATCATTTTTAAGACAAGTATAATATGCGTTGAAATTTCTTAATGTAACTTTTTAAAAAAAAAATCCTACAATGTTTATTTAAAAAAATAAAAATGTGATAATGAGTTGGTTCATGTATATATTTCAATTGTTCTCAACGTATATTTTATAATTTATAACATGTATAAGGCCTCAATTAAGCACTAATTATCACGTACGAAATATGTAACAAAATTTGTTTAAAAGTATGAGTATATGTCCTTTATTGTTTTGCTTTTATATCCTCATTTTTTTTAACAGCGGGGCAAAGGCAGTTTTTTTTTTTTTTTTTTTTTGATATACCTACCTAAATTACTTTTTTTGAGGCGAGTCACCTCTCTAAATATTCCTACAAACTTCAACTATTTAATAACTTTGTTCTTTCACCAAATAATAATAATAATAATAATAATAACTATGTCCAAAATTTTAAAATATAAAATAACCTAATCCAAACACATTATACACAAGAAGTAGATGTCCTTTTCAAAAGAACTTCAATAATTGAATTATAGGTATTTATCTATTTCCGATATCTAAATATTTAAACTTAATTCATAAGTGGAATAAGATTTCGAAAATAGAGAAAGTTACCTAATTATGGAGGAAAATCAAAATGTACGGTTTAGTGAATAAAAGAATGGTTGAACAGATTTTTAAAAAAACATAAATTCATTTTCCTGCCAATTAATTAAATTTTTAAACTTAATTATAAGTGGAATAAGATTTCGAAAATAGAGAAAGTTTTTTTTATGGAGGAAAATCAAAATGTACGGTTTAGTGAATAAAAGAACGTACAATACCATAAAATTAACAACTGCGTTGGTTTGTCGAAGCATTTTAGTTTATCATAAGCAGTGCGATGAAAACAAAGCGTTACGGTCTCTGGTCATTTCACTTTTTGCTTTGTCTTGTAATTATTTAGTCTTGGAAGGTGGAAAACAGCTTAAAAGGTTTTAGGCCCACACAAAGCGCCGACATTATAGAAGCGTGGCTGTAATAAACAATGACCGTATAGTAGTAAGTAGATAATACATGCATGTCCTTTTTTTTTAGAATTATTATCTCACTGACTTATAAATTTAATTGATGTTTTACAATTGACTAAAAATAGCACCATGTTTTTCTTTCGATATTTATAATAATTACACATCCATTCAAGTTGACAGCCACACAGGACCTAAATTGCAAAAGCCGCCTTTGCAGATATTCCAACCAAACGCACTTGGTTTTCCACCATCTGTGGAAGCAATCTCACTCTACTCATGAAGATTGTTAAGGTAAACTCGTGTCTCTTTATCAGCTTTTTATTCTGTTCTAAGATTTCTTGAATTAAATTCCATTAATTTTTCTCTCTCTTTCTTATTAATTCCATTCTTGCTTAGCTTCTAATACGAATTCCTTCCTTCCCTCTCCATTTTTTGAGTTTAATTCACCACCTTGATTCTTTATCTACCTTCCTCTTTGTCCTCCTTTTTGCCAGAAATTATGGAAATAACTCTTCAACAACCATTTGAAAATATGTTAAGAGTTTCAAAATCATGCCGTTGATTTCAAAATCTAAAGTATACTAAACAAGTCTTTCTCTTGCTTGGGTTGTGAGTATATCTTATACTTCTCTAGTTCGCAATATCACTAAATATAGCCCTCCTCTATTCTACACAACTTATATATCTATTGCATAAAGATACTTCCAATGTTTGTGGCTATGATTATTATAATTATATTTTTTCTCTTTTTACTAATATCACTATTTAAATATAGCTCTCCTATGATTCAATGGTAATTAGATAGATAGTAAGTTAATAATACAAAATTTTGGTAGTTAAAATATCCTTCGTCGTTATAATATATTCTAGTATATCTTTTATTTTGGCCCGGATGATACACTGACTTTCAGTTAACCAGTCTTGGTAACAGGCAAGCATAGGGGAAGATCCTGTGCAGACCTAAAAAATCTGGTTCAGAATAACTCATTGCGGATAAAATTTTGAGGTGTGTATCGCGTAGACTTGTAGTTTGTACTAGTCAATTGCAGGAAAAAAAAAAAAAATCGATTATGTTTCATGAAAGAAAATGCTAGCTAACTGGGTGCATACACGTGGCATGTCTCTGTTGCAACTTGCGAGTTGATTTAATGATAGAATAAGACACAAGCATAGTGTACAGCCGCACTGTTTCCACTGAAAAAGATGCCTTACCACATCAACACATGGTAACACCGCTCTTTCTTGATTTCATTTTCAAATATACGGATATATAATTGAGCTTAAACTTTTTTCATAAAATTATCCCATACATATACATATAAAAATAGGGTTTAAGAAAATAAAATTATCATCTTTATATATATATATATATATATATATATATATATATATATAGGTTTTATAAGAGTTATGTTGTAGGAAAAATGATTATGTTATGTTATATAGATTCGTTTTACGTGCCGAAGTTTTTCTTTTTTTTTTTGCTGCGAGCCCCACAAAATGTTATGTATGTAGGAAATTTTTTGTGATAATGTTAAATGATAGATGATAAACCCATATATATATATATATATAAGAGTACGTGAGGTTTATTTTTTATTTTTTCTCTTCAAATGACCCTATATAGGCCCACAAACTTTTATATATATTTGAGAAATAATTTTATCTTCTATAACATAAGAAATATGAAACCCATAAAAATATTTCGGATTAATGTAGGGTTTATATAAGAAAAAGAAAAAGAAGGAGAAAAACTAATCTTACATATTCTTATACACATTAAAAGATATATAATTTTATCTCCTATAATATAAGAAAATTTAAACCCAATATAATTATGGGTAAAATGTATATCATTTTAAATGATATAAAGTTATGTTATTTTAAGAGAGAGAAACAGATAGATAAAGGAGGAGAGAGAGTTGACAAAAAAATAAAGGTGTGGGTCTCACTTCTTTGTGAGAGTGAAATGATATAAGTTGTGTCATTTAAAATTGATAAACACTTTTCCCTATAATTATATATATCCAAGCATATTCTTGGAACAATAACACATTTTTTTTTGGTACAGGAACAATAACACTTTTGAAACATTGTTATATGTAACTGCGAGGTATTTTTAATTCTTAAATTAAAAAGGATATTGTTAATATAATTCATGATTAAAATATTAATTAGTAAAATAAATATTATGAACTAATTAGACTATGCTGGATAACGTTAATAAGCAAACGAAAAATCAACCGTGGCTACCATTTAACGCCGCAACGACGATGATTATTACACTCAAATTAAAGGATTCGGAGAGCTCTGAAATATTAGTGAGAATCTGAATGTTGAAAAATATAAACGGTAAACATAAGCCTAAACTGAGTGAACGTAATTTAGCAATTAGCTATTTTTTTTTTGTCCTTTTACTTTTGTTGATAATAATGTAATACTACGTAATTCTGAATACAACAACTTTGTTCATAATCAAAATACTTAGTCAGCAAGTGAAAAGAATCGATTCTATGTTTGTTTTAGAGAAATATGGAGACTGAAAATGCGAACTCAGCAACATCACCATCACAAGGCCAGCAGGTTCAGATTGCTTCTGCTTCCCTTGAACTAACAACATCATCACCACAAGGCCATGTACTTCAGATTGCTTCTTCACAATTTCCACGCCCTTCCCTTCACCTAATACAAGATAAAAGTACTCTCTCTCTCTCTTATATGTATTTAGTCATCATTCTTTTTTATTGAAAAATAAGTTTCATTTCACTAAACTTCTAATTTTCTACCAAAAATGATTTGTGTATATAATTACATAAGGTTTTATTAATCTCATGTTAAAGGAGATAAATTATCTCATGTCATAGAGACAAATTTGTGAGCTCCACCATCTGAAAAAAATTATGGCACAGTTATCAAAAATGTGTAGAAGAGAAAGTTATCACATATAGCATAGGAGTAGTTTTTCCCAATTACATATCATGCAACATACAAAAAAGTAATTTTTTTTTCTCTCTCTTATTTTTAGTGGGTGGCATCCACTTTCCAACAACATCTATTAGTGCCCTGGTTAAATTTTTCACTTTCCAAAAAAGTATTTATGCTTTATAAAGTTGAAATGATTTTTCCACTCTAATTTTTCAGGGATATACTTGGACAAATGTGTACCCCTTTATAAGCTAGCACTGAATGGTGATTGGAATGCAGCCAAGCATATGATAGATGCAGACATTAGTCTACACTTAAAGAACGCTGCTATAACAAAGGAATGGGGGACACTACTTCATGTAGCAGCAGGAGCAAACCATGTTCACTTTGTGGAAGAGCTTATTAAATTGCTGAACCCTCATGACCTTGAACTGCAAGACTACAATGGAAACACAGCGTTTTGCTTTGCTGCTGCAACTGGAAACCTGAAAATTGCTTCTATATTGATCAACAAAAATGCATACCTACCACGTATCAGAGGTGGAGAAGAAATGACTCCTCTTTACATGGCTGCCTTGCAGGGAAGATTTGACATGGCTAAGTTTCTATATACTAAGACTACAGACATATTCGAAGAAGAGGATTGGAATACACTGTTCTTCCTTTGTATTAAGAATGGTTTATATGGTGAGTAAATTGCTTGGAATTTCTCCTTATGCAGTGAGTCCTTGATACTTGAAGATTGACACATGGTAGCAACTTACACGAAGGTTTAGTAAATCGGACAGGATCCGTTTACAAATTTTTTGGAATTTTTTTACAAATTACACTATTTTCTCCCGGAAGAACGTAGTGTAGTTTGCAAAAGTTTGTATTCTCTCGGGAGAATGTAGCGTAGTTTGTAAGAGTTTATAAACGAAAAAGTTTGTAAATATAACCTGCCCCTTAATAAATAAGCATTAAAATGAGACATTAAGGGTGAAAAGTTTTTTAGAGCTGTTTTTTTTTGAACGAAAATAATAGTGACATTTGACCACAAATACATTCATGATGACAGCAAGCTAACGGCTCAGTTAATGTATATCTGTTAGCCTATGTTTATGTTTTCATGATAGAAGGTATCAGTGTAATAAAATATAGTAATTTGGTGAAGATATTTCATAATCAATCATGATGAATCAATTAATGATTACAGGACATAAATACTTCAAGCATATCTTAATCTATAAATTGTTTATTGTATTGCAGTTTAAATTGTAGATTGCACACTAGATAAGTATTTCATTTATAGATAATGCATGTCCCCATTTTCTTCTATACGTGTACATGTCATGTACATCCCTAAGTAATGCATCACAATAATATCAACATAAAAGAAAAGAAAAATTAAAGTACATATGATGTTATTACTTATCAGAAATTTCACTCCTAGCAATTATTGGAAATTTTGCAGATTTAGCTTTGCAAATGTTACGAAAGCAGTCAATGCTGGCGTTGGCCCGGAATGAGAACAATGAAACTGGCTTGCATGTCTTGGCTCGAAAGCCTTCTGATTGTCGAGGTCAATGGTATCTTCAAAACCAGGTCATAAACTCTGGTAAGTCTTTACAGTTACTGTTATTCGGGAAACTAAGGAACTGAGTTCATGTTTCTTGTATACTGTTTTTTCATACACACTAGCCATTGGCCTTTGCAAATTCTTCTAATTTTTGTTAATATAATGTTTAATTGTGGATAATCTCATAGATTCATAACTTTATGAGGTAATTATATGCACTAGTGTCTTGATATGTCGATTTACTTTTACTTTCAAAAATTAAAAAAAAAATGAATAAATACTTATTCCTTAATCTCTAAATTGTTGAAGTGCTTTGAAATTGACCACACTTTCCTATTTTTCTGGGTTTTGTATTTCAGAGACTCCAAAGTGACCAAGCTCATATTTGTTTAGATTTTATATAACAGGGGACATCAAAACTTTTATCTTTAAGAATGTGTAATTAAAAAAAAGAAAAAGATATTCATATTATTGATAGCTTCAACCAAAAAATTTACTTCTTGATCATTAGTTTTTCATCACATTACCAACTAGTCAAATTATGCATGACAGATATGAAGCAAACTCCATATCTCCAACTTGTTGGATGTCTTTGGAGCATTCTTCTCAATCATGATTACACCGAAACACAGATGAGGACATTCATAAGTCAACCATCACAAATAACATTTGATGCTACAGAAGTTGGGAATTTTCACTTTTTGGCCGAGCTCATGAGGTCTTACCCTGATTTAATATGGGAAGTGGATGGCAGAAACCGAAGCATAATTCACATTGCTGTTCTTCATCGCCATTCAAGCATCTTCAGTCTAATACACGAACTAGGCTCCATCAAATATTTGATAGCAACCTTTGAGGATGATGAAGTAAACAATATATTGCATTGTGCTGCAAAATTAGCACCTTCATATCAGCTTAACTTAATTTCTGGAGCAGCTCTTCAAATGACACATGAATTACTATGGTTTGAGGTATTAATCCCACACAACTCCACAATATATATATATATATATATATATATATATATATATATATATATATATATATGATCTTGTATTTGTAATCAATCTTAAAGGTCATGGGTTCGAATCCGGAAGATAGCTTCTTTGCAATTATGCAAGGGTAAGGTTGTATACAATGATTGTCCTCACTCCACCCTCGCTAGTCGGGGTTTAATGGAACAATAGTAAAACTATTCCTTTGTGACTGAAAGTTCATGTATTCGAATCTGGAAAGCAGCCTCTATGCAATTATGCAAGAGTAAGGCTATGTATAAGAATTATCCTCGGCGCATCCTCGCTAGTCGGTATTTAATGAAGAGTGGTATATTTGTAATCAATCTTACTTAACTGATGCATCATTCTATGATGTGAAAGCCATTATATTTACATAGTATCACATACATTATTATATTTTAACTTGGCAGGAGGTGAAGAAACTAATGCTGCCATCACAAATAGAGAAGAAAAATTCTAATGGCAAAACTCCTAGTGAGTTATTTGCCGAGGAACATAAAGCATTACTGGCAAAGGCAGAGTCTTGGACAAAGAGCACAGCAAATAATTGTATGCTTGTTTCAACACTCATAGCCACTGGTGTGTTTACTGCAACATTTAGCATACCCGGTGGCAACAATAAAAATACAGGAACTCCTAACTATATGCAGAAACCAGCATTCCTTATATTTGCAGTATCAGATGCAACTGCACTAATCTCATCTTCACTCTCCATTCTAATGTTCTTGTCTATCCTCATCTCAAGTTATTCAGTGGATGACCACTTCAAGTCACTGCCCTTCAAGTTGCTATTTGGATTGATAGCTCAATTCATCTCCATCACAAGCATGATGATAGCATTTAGTGTTTCCTTTTTCATAACATATTATCATGGTTTAATGTGGGTTCCAAATTTTATTTCTGTACTTGCATTTCTGCCAATACCTTTGTTCAATTTTCTTCTATTTCCACTTTGGGCAGATATTATCCACTCATCTTACTTTTGTATGTCTCTATTTCGGCCAAGAAAACAAATGCTTTACTAGAAAAGCAAAGGCCGTGTAAATTATAGATTTATATAGCCTAATGTTGTGTAATTGAGGTTGTTTGAAATACATTCCAAAATTTCCAACCCATTTGGTCGCATTCTTATTCCATTGATGATACTTCAATTCAACCGAAATTAGTGAAGTAGCTATTAAGTCATTTAACAGAGGATACACACAAGTCATGACATGACAACTCTCAAACAAGAGAAAAACAAAACGGAAGGCTTTGTTGTATGATTTACTGAGATTAAGAGTGCCTGTATATAGACATTTATTGTATAATTTTATTTTGATAATATGCTCTTCCCATCCGTAGATATAACATGTTTGGTCTAATCACATTAAACCATGCAAAATTATTTATGATAATTTTTCCTAATTTTTTGTATTTATGCAAATACGTATTAAAGGAGATGAGGTATTCTCAGTGCAGGTACTACCTACTTCTTTAATGTATAGAGACACGGGAGGGAAAGAACAAAAGGAAATACACTTTTCAATTATACTCTAGTATGATCTTTAGTTGTGTCCAATACTGATATTGCCTCTCAATAATTAAATAGCCCTTGTCTTAGGATAAAAATAAATAAAAAAATCAAACAATTCCATTTTATATTGTAATTTTGATTATACACATACAATGAGTAAAATATATAGTAATTCCATCATTTTTTGCGAGGACATGTGTTTCCTTTCTATTCGTACTAGACTAGTGTAACACCCCGTTCTAGAACCGGTTTGTTAACATCAACTTATGATATTAAGCACAGTTACAATCACATTGGTGCAATTAAAATTCGGTTAAATTTTTCTTTTAAAACAAGCCGAATTAAAATTACCCAATTGTGTGACCATAACCATAATACATTGCGGAATAAAATAATTAAAGCTTAATACCATACTTTCATTTCATTTATTATGGTCTCCATTTGTCCATTATATTATAGTATTTTTCATTATTTACGCGTGGGTTCAAACCGCGCTCAAATCGGAGCACCGTAGCCCAAGTTATGAGATTTCTAAGCGACAGGTGCTGAATCAGCAGATCCCCCGCGCTGACAGCGCCACAGTGGCGCCCTCAGCGCCAGCGCCACTGCCTCATTTTGGCCGTTGGCGCTCCTAGCGCCAGTCTGGCGCCCATAGCGCCAGACAACAGGGCTGTGTACCCAAAACAGGGCACCTTGACCTACCTGTGGTATTTTAACCATAACTTTAGTTATACTTATCCAAATTACACAATCTTGGTCTCTATGGAAAGCTAAGAAACATATCTACAACTTCCATTAAGACACAAAGGTCCAAATCTATCGTATAAGATACGAAAATCGGACAACAAGATAGGGTACCTTTGTTTTAAATTGGTTTTCCAACCTAAAGGTCTTCTTTCACCTAATTTACATCATATAATCCTTTCAATACATAAATTCTAGTCTCTCTAGATACTCATACACTAAGAGAAACATGCATACCGTCTCATCTTACATATATCTTCATTAGTTACAACATTACAACATCATCAGGTCTCAATTACATCATTGTGACATCAAAATATACATATAGCAATTCTAAATGGCATGCAACTCAAAATGTCAAGCTATCAGGTACAAGCTACTCATGCTTTTTGCCTGTCAACTTTACCTCTATCAGTACCTGAAATGATGCCCCACAACACGGGGTGAGATATACGAATATATCACAGTAAACCAGGGGTCCTTGGAGATCACTCCACCCTAAGGTTCACTTTCGATGTACACATAATTATAACAACTTAACACATTCTTATCCATAAACATTACTTGGACTTCCAAGAGAGATCCTCAAAGAGCTGTTTCTTAGGCTCTTACCACATGGAGATCCACATAGGGCTGTTCCCAAGGGAAGTCCTTACCTCAATCTAGGAACCTCCAAGAGAGATCCACATAGGGCTGTTTCTCTTAGGCTCTTACCACATGGAGATCCACATAGGGCTGTTTCCAAAGGAAGTCCTTAACCTCAACATAGGAACCTCCAAGAGAGATCCTCATAGGGCTGTTTCTCTTAGGCTCTTACCACATGGAGATCCACGTAGGGCTGTTTCCAAGGGAAGTTCCTACCAATCATCCTCATCATAATACTATCAGTCATAACCTCAATCACAATCCTCAATCATTACCTTATTCATTCTTTTCTACCTCTATAACCATTCCTCAATGACTCTTCAACAATCAACATCAACCAATAATCATGAATCAATCATAACATGTATCAATGCATGAATCAATGCATGAGCATACAATTACTATATCATAATTATATATCACATCTCAAAAACCATTTCTCCTTAACGGAGTATGGTGGAACACTCAATGGGATCAACCCCAAGGTCCAAAGGTTTACCTTGCTTTTGAACTCTCCTCAATTGCACTCAACCACAAGGGTTGGTCACTCCACTTGGTTCTCTTGCCTCAATCCTATTAATACAAGGAACACAATCAATTCTATAATCAAACAATGGCTCACCATTAAAGAATATCCTTAATTTCCAAGCATAATTTGCTCAAATAACAAACTTTACCAAAATAACAATCTAAACTCATTTCTACCGTTTATTTATCATTTCTAGCATTTTCCATAACGTACACTAAATCTAAATCCTCCTTGAACATAGCCAATCTACTCAAATTAACATAAAACCCCAAAACACTATTCATCCAAAACCTAAATCATGGATTCTTCATGAAAATAGAGTTCAAAGGATGAAATCTTACCACAAAGTGTTGCACAATCAAGGGGTGATGATTCCTCAAGCTTCCATGAAAGTAGAAACCAACAAATCTTTCAATTCCTCCAATGGGTCGAAACTTTGGAAGGAAATATCTCAAACCACAACACTCCCCACCAGATCCAAGCTAGGATTGTGAGAGAGGAAGATTTGGAGTGGTTTAGGCTTTGGAATCACTCAAAACCATCAAGGTTTGATCCCCCTAGGGTTTTCCCCCTTTCCTCTTCTCCTTTCCTCTCTTCTCCTTTCTCCCTTTCTTCTTCTCTTCTTTCTCTCTTTTCTCTCCTCTGCGCACACGGGTTGGGGAGGGGATATTTTGGGGTTCTTTAAGTGGTTTGCCACTTAAAATAGGTTAAGTGGGTATTGGTTCGTCTATCTATTCAACTCCTTTAATTACCAAACTTTACCCAAAAGTCTGGAATATTTTCACTTTCATTTTTATATTTTGGGTACTTTTACCTACACCCAATTATACCCCTTAATTTTCACTGGGTACACTTTTTACCCCAAAAGTGACCCCAATTCACTTAATTATGCCTTATACTTGATTTTACTCACTAATACATACTTAATTACTTAACTTAAAGTAATTAATTAAATTATTTAAGTTAGGGGTATTATATTCACCCCACCTTTTTAGCGATTTTGTCCTCAAAATCATCAAAACTACTCATCTAATCAACTAGGGATTTATCGGAGAACTCTTCTCGTGTTCCGAAGTTACCCTATCCATCAGTTCCTCCTTTCCTCACCATCTTATCATAAGATGAAATGTTCCATTTCGTGATTTAGCTTTCATTTTTATAATTACTTGATACTACTATATTCAAGCACTTTTATCTTTCATCTTCCTCAAGGGTCATACCTATTCACTTGATATTTAACCCTGACCTTCTGCGGTCCTACTAATAACCTCATACAAAATCTCATCTGATGGAACTTCCAAGAGAGATCCACTATGGGCTGTTTCTCTTAGGTATCTGACCACAAGGAGGTCCCGAAGGCTAACTCCAAGGGAAGTTCCCCTCAATATAGACCTTCAATGAGAATTCTCAATCTCATAGGATACTATCCTCATGGAGGTAATACTACCACTTCCATGGTAAGGTCAATGCATACAACTTATCATCTTTTAGCAATCTATGTATAGTCTAGTCTTTAATTACTAGACATAACTAATCACATAATCATAATTGAGTCCACAGTCTAAGCATATGCGACTCCAACCTCAATAAACTATGCATGTTATACTAATCTACATGCATCATACCTTCCGTCAAGCGTGGAAACCTCTCTAGCTGGGGTTGGGCCGAAGTGCTAACATGTGCCGCTGCTGAAGGATCAGAGACCACTTGCACTTGAGCAACCCGTCCCACGATCTGGGGACAATCCCTCGCATAGTGACCAGGTCTACCACACTTGAAACATACGTTTTGGCCCATCAAACAAACGCCCTTGTGATGCCTACCACAATTATCACACTTGGGCACCAGGGGTCTTTCGTCATCCCAACTTTGTTGGTTCCGGCTTCTCTTAAACTTTTCTTCCGACTGTCTAACTTGTAGTTTTTCTTTTCTATCCTTGTCATCCATCTTCTTACTCTTTTCGGAAGTAGAGCCAGTTGCTCCACTAGCGCCAGATGCTTGTGCCTCGGAAGACTTACTTACTTTCGACACACTATAAACTTCTTCCACCTTCCGGCATTGGTTGACAAACTTGCTAAACTTGTCGGATATCACAATTAGACATCTTCCGACATTTTCTCGTTCAGACCCCATTTGGAACTGGAGGTCATCTCAGTCTGGAGTGGGTTAGGCTCTCCATAGTTAGCATATTTCATCAATTCATTGAACTTGGCAAAATATCTGGTCATAGGACATCGACCCTTGTTTCAGATCATTGTATTCATTCTGCTTCTTCTCCCTAGCCTCCCTAGGGAAGTAGTTTTCCAAGAACAACGTCTCAAACAACCGCCAGGTGATTTCCCGGCCTTCAGCTTCTAAAGGTTGCACTGTATTAGTCCACCAATCTTCCGCTTCCTCTTCCAGCATATAAACAGAGTAGACTAACT
>JAVKPL010010638.1:5000-45056 GCA_032173675.1 Gastrolobium villosum
TAATGAGTCAGTTATAAAGTAATGAGGCTGTTACGTGTGGAGTTAAGTTATTCAGATCAATGAAGAGGATTGCGATGCGGGATGAAACTTGGATGATATTAATGAGTTAGTTATAAAGTAATGAGGCTGTTATGTGTGGAGTTATGTTATTCATATCAATGATTAATGAGTCAGTTATAAAGTAATGAGGCTGTTACGTGTGGAGTTATGTTATTCAGATCAATGAAGAGGATTGCGATGCGGGATGAAACTTGGATGATATTAATGAGTTAGTTATAAAGTAATGAGGCTGTTATGTGTGGAGTTATGTTATTCATATCAATGATTAATGAGTCAGTTATAAAGTAATGAGGCTGTTACGTGTGGAGTTAAGTTATTCAGATCAATGAAGAGGATTGCGATGCGGGATGAAACTTGGATGATATTAATGAGTTAGTTATAAAGTAATGAGGCTGTTATGTGTGGAGTTATGTTATTCATATCAATGATTAATGAGTCAGTTATAAAGTAATGAGGCTGTTACGTGTGGAGTTATGTTATTCAGATCAATGAAGAGGATTGCGATGCGGGATGAAACTTGGATGATATTAATGAGTTAGTTATAAAGTAATGAGGCTGTTATGTGTGGAGTTATGTTATTCATATCAATGATTAATGAGTCAGTTATAAAGTAATGAGGCTGTTACGTGTGGAGTTATGTTATTCAGATCAATGAAGAGGATTGCGATGCGGGATGAAACTTGGATGATATTAATGAGTTAGTTATAAAGTAATGAGGCTGTTATGTGTGGAGTTATGTTATTCATATCAATGATTAATGAGTCAGTTATAAAGTAATGAGGCTGTTACGTGTGGAGTTATGTTATTCAGATCAATGAAGAGGATTGCGATGCGGGATGAAACTTGGATGATATTAATGAGTTAGTTATAAAGTAATGAGGCTGTTATGTGTGGAGTTATGTTATTCATATCAATGATTAATGAGTCAGTTATAAAGTAATGAGGCTGTTACGTGTGGAGTTAAGTTATTCAGATCAATGAAGAGGATTGCGATGCGGGATGAAACTTGGATGATATTAATGAGTTAGTTATAAAGTAATGAGGCTGTTATGTGTGGAGTTATGTTATTCATATCAATGATTAATGAGTCAGTTATAAAGTAATGAGGCTGTTACGTGTGGAGTTATGTTATTCAGATCAATGAAGAGGATTGCGATGCGGGATGAAACTTGGATGATATTAATGAGTTAGTTATAAAGTAATGAGGCTGTTATGTGTGGAGTTATGTTATTCATATCAATGATTAATGAGTCAGTTATAAAGTAATGAGGCTGTTACGTGTGGAGTTAAGTTATTCAGATCAATGAAGAGGATTGCGATGCGGGATGAAACTTGGATGATATTAATGAGTTAGTTATAAAGTAATGAGGCTGTTATGTGTGGAGTTATGTTATTCATATCAATGATTAATGAGTCAGTTATAAAGTAATGAGGCTGTTACGTGTGGAGTTAAGTTATTCAGATCAATGAAGAGGATTGCGATGCGGGATGAAACTTGGATGATATTAATGAGTTAGTTATAAAGTAATGAGGCTGTTATGTGTGGAGTTATGTTATTCATATCAATGATTAATGAGTCAGTTATAAAGTAATGAGGCTGTTACGTGTGGAGTTATGTTATTCAGATCAATGAAGAGGATTGCGATGCGGGATGAAACTTGGATGATATTAATGAGTTAGTTATAAAGTAATGAGGCTGTTATGTGTGGAGTTATGTTATTCATATCAATGATTAATGAGTCAGTTATAAAGTAATGAGGCTGTTACGTGTGGAGTTATGTTATTCAGATCAATGAAGAGGATTGCGATGCGGGATGAAACTTGGATGATATTAATGAGTTAGTTATAAAGTAATGAGGCTGTTATGTGTGGAGTTATGTTATTCATATCAATGATTAATGAGTCAGTTATAAAGTAATGAGGCTGTTACGTGTGGAGTTAAGTTATTCAGATCAATGAAGAGGATTGCGATGCGGGATGAAACTTGGATGATATTAATGAGTTAGTTATAAAGTAATGAGGCTGTTATGTGTGGAGTTATGTTATTCATATCAATGATTAATGAGTCAGTTATAAAGTAATGAGGCTGTTACGTGTGGAGTTATGTTATTCAGATCAATGAAGAGGATTGCGATGCGGGATGAAACTTGGATGATATTAATGAGTTAGTTATAAAGTAATGAGGCTGTTATGTGTGGAGTTATGTTATTCATATCAATGATTAATGAGTCAGTTATAAAGTAATGAGGCTGTTACGTGTGGAGTTATGTTATTCAGATCAATGAAGAGGATTGCGATGCGGGATGAAACTTGGATGATATTAATGAGTTAGTTATAAAGTAATGAGGCTGTTATGTGTGGAGTTATGTTATTCATATCAATGATTAATGAGTCAGTTATAAAGTAATGAGGCTGTTACGTGTGGAGTTAAGTTATTCAGATCAATGAAGAGGATTGCGATGCGGGATGAAACTTGGATGATATTAATGAGTTAGTTATAAAGTAATGAGGCTGTTATGTGTGGAGTTATGTTATTCATATCAATGATTAATGAGTCAGTTATAAAGTAATGAGGCTGTTACGTGTGGAGTTATGTTATTCAGATCAATGAAGAGGATTGCGATGCGGGATGAAACTTGGATGATATTAATGAGTTAGTTATAAAGTAATGAGGCTGTTATGTGTGGAGTTATGTTATTCATATCAATGATTAATGAGTCAGTTATAAAGTAATGAGGCTGTTACGTGTGGAGTTATGTTATTCAGATCAATGAAGAGGATTGCGATGCGGGATGAAACTTGGATGATATTAATGAGTTAGTTATAAAGTAATGAGGCTGTTATGTGTGGAGTTATGTTATTCATATCAATGATTAATGAGTCAGTTATAAAGTAATGAGGCTGTTACGTGTGGAGTTATGTTATTCAGATCAATGAAGAGGATTGCGATGCGGGATGAAACTTGGATGATATTAATGAGTTAGTTATAAAGTAATGAGGCTGTTATGTGTGGAGTTATGTTATTCATATCAATGATTAATGAGTCAGTTATAAAGTAATGAGGCTGTTACGTGTGGAGTTATGTTATTCAGATCAATGAAGAGGATTGCGATGCGGGATGAAACTTGGATGATATTAATGAGTTAGTTATAAAGTAATGAGGCTGTTATGTGTGGAGTTATGTTATTCATATCAATGATTAATGAGTCAGTTATAAAGTAATGAGGCTGTTACGTGTGGAGTTATGTTATTCAGATCAATGAAGAGGATTGCGATGCGGGATGAAACTTGGATGATATTAATGAGTTAGTTATAAAGTAATGAGGCTGTTATGTGTGGAGTTATGTTATTCATATCAATGATTAATGAGTCAGTTATAAAGTAATGAGGCTGTTACGTGTGGAGTTAAGTTATTCAGATCAATGAAGAGGATTGCGATGCGGGATGAAACTTGGATGATATTAATGAGTTAGTTATAAAGTAATGAGGCTGTTATGTGTGGAGTTATGTTATTCATATCAATGATTAATGAGTCAGTTATAAAGTAATGAGGCTGTTACGTGTGGAGTTATGTTATTCAGATCAATGAAGAGGATTGCGATGCGGGATGAAACTTGGATGATATTAATGAGTTAGTTATAAAGTAATGAGGCTGTTATGTGTGGAGTTATGTTATTCATATCAATGATTAATGAGTCAGTTATAAAGTAATGAGGCTGTTACGTGTGGAGTTAAGTTATTCAGATCAATGAAGAGGATTGCGATGCGGGATGAAACTTGGATGATATTAATGAGTTAGTTATAAAGTAATGAGGCTGTTATGTGTGGAGTTATGTTATTCATATCAATTAGATTAAATAAAAAATTTTGCCGTTTGATTAGAAAATTTAATCGGGGAATTAATTACCTATTTTATGCATGTGAAATTCTAGTTAGGAGTATAAGAATAAAGGATGCCACTAATTAAGAAATTATGTGAGTATTAAAAGTATGTGATTAATTTTATTACAAAGAATAAAATCTTAGTAAGTAATTAGAGGGTACATAAAAAAAAATTATAAGGCTTGGGTTAATTCCTAAATAGGTGAATAATAGGACTTGTGTATTTTGGAACCCAATCCCATCTAAGGGCCTCGGCCCAAGGGCTGTTGAAGAAGACCATAACCATCCCAAATTTTTTTTCCTAACTTTAGACAACCCTCACTTGCCAAATAAAAAAAAATCTGCATAGTGGTCAATAATTGGTCTAGGATCAACCTTTATCTACCCACCTGCTTCGCCACCTGTACGTATGGGAGAGTGGGGAAATTCCAATTTGTTTATGTTGCTTGTCATCCTACCTTAAGTCAACCAACCTATACATGGCCCTAGCCTGCCCTTGGTCTGCTTATCCGCCACCTCTTCCCCTTACGTGTGCCACTAGGAAAAAAATCCCATCCTTTATTGTCTCCCTCACCACGTGCGTTTGGAGTGTAGAAAAAGGAACTAAAGGTGCTGACCCCAATCTCAGCTAAGCCTTTGTCCTATGAAAGTAACATGGTCAGCTTGCATGAAAATTGATTGGCCAAAAATCTCTTTTCCCATACACTGTTTTACTTTGGTGCGCATAATAGGAGTGGAATGAGGAGATATTCTGGTCAAAGAAGCAATCAGTCCTAGCTTTCCTTGCATGTCTGTCACTTGCCCCTCATCCTTTCTTTGCATGAACGCCACTTGTGTTACCTTTGGACACTTGGGAAATCTGATTCCTTTGGTCCCATCATGCGCGTGTGTAGAGTCAGAATTATGACCTTGAATCTTTGAAACCAACAACAAGTCAGTTTGCCCTCATTCCTCTCATCACATGCGCCTAGGGGGTCCCAAAAGAAGACTGGTTGCTTGCTGCTGTGTATAAACTTTTTCAGCTTTAACTCAAACTAAATCAGCCTTCCATGCTTGCACCCATTAAGCTCTCACGAGTCAGCTTGCATGTGATTTGATTGGGCAAGAATCCCACTCTCTTCTTACACCACCTGTGCGCATAGGAGGAGTCTCATGAGTTAAATTGCTAGTCACTTTCCTTCTTATACCACACATCTTATTTTCCCTCGTCCTCTCTATACCGCCAACCAGCTAAGGAAGAGACCTTAGATCAGAAAATTCCATCTCACCTCACCCCCCACAACAGAATCATGAACGTCCAAAGGAAGAACATCAAGGCAAATCCTGTACCATCTTCCCTTCACCTTCGTTCCAAAATCTTAAGCCTAGGAGGAAGACCTCATCACTTTAACATACGTTTCTTTCCTATTCTTATCTGTCCAGTCGAGCAGCAGCACAAGGAGGTATTGTTTTCCTCACTTCCTTTTCCCTTCCACTCTGCATCCGGTTTTAATGTAGGTACATTTACATGCAGATTGAACTTGAGTTCTCATCCCCTATTCTCTCCCTTAGTGCGCACAATCCCACTAAGAAGGAGATGATTGGAACCCGAATTATTGCCTAGTTCCAGTGAAAATAATTGATAAGTCTTTGGTGGTTGTGTCTCTAAGCAATTAACCAACCATTTGGGTACATAGCAGAAGCCGTGAATCCTAGAAGAGTTAGAGAGGGAAGTGGCTGTCCTTTAATTATTTTGCTAAGTGGTATACTCAAAGAGAGTGGCAACTGAACCGTAAGCTCACCTCTCCCTCTTTATTCTGTTTTTTTGTGTATCTAAAGCATGGACTGTTTTATTATTCCCATGCCTGCCCTCCTTATTCGGTCACCACTTGAAGGATAAGAGAATGGATTCTTTTGGTTTTCCATCCATAAGTTCTGCCCAGTAAACCTCTTAGACCTAGGATTAGAAAGAAATGCAAAACAGAATATAAATTTTAGAACCTAGAAATAGCTCCCTTTTAAATTTTGCTGGACTGTTTTGGTAGACCTTCTCTTGTGGCTAGTCTTACTTAAGTTATATAAAGACAGCATGACGCAGGAAATTTTTAGCGCACCTTGATGTTATTGGGAGTTGACATGAGTATAGACTGTTTTATCACTCCTTTGCCTTGCCCTTATGTTCGACCATCCCATGTAGAATCAGAAAGTGTTTTCCTTTGGCTTTTCATTCATCAATTCTGCCATGTTACAGCCTTTGGGTCATAGCTTAAAAGCCTAACAAGCAAACTTGAAAATGATCTTAAAATTAAATGGTGGGGCTGTTTGGTGATATCTTGGTGTTTCTCTAAACCTTTATGACATTATATGATAAGGACAAGCATGTTTAGTCCCCTAGTAGGGCACCCTAAATGGAGTAGATGAGTTTTGAAATAAAATTATCCTTGATGTTTTATGTAGATAAAAACCGATTCTGCATTTGCAAACGTCTTGAGCCATTGTATGATAAAATCAATTCTGTTTTGGGTGAGCCTAGATGTGTACTAAGCTTCACTTAAATTAGATGTACAGCTTGCTCAGTAGCCTTTTGTAGCGCACACTAGGTCTTGTAATAATGATTATGTAATGAAATAAATTAGCAACACTTAACTTCAAGCAATTAGTAAAACCTTGGGTACATAATCGGGGGCTGTGAAATAAAAACAAAAATAATAAATTAAGACTTCTCTGCTCACTGATCAGCCGTGCATTGTGGGGTTAGATTTTTGTACTTATATTTATTTTTTTATTATGCTCCTATGTACCATCCTGTCTATAGTACATGCAAGTTTAACAGGGTGATTTTATGAACTTGGGATTTTATTGGAAAACAGAAATTATTAGAGTAAAAGGCATGGTAAGACCGAATGGATATACATAGGAAACATAGAATTTTGTTATTATTACAAGTTAAAAGAAGTATGAAACCAGAAAATAAATTCTTTAGGAAGACCCTGAAAACCGAACATGTACATATTGTGGACTTTGGAAAAATTGTGATACTAGCAATGGATGAAACAATCTTAACGGCAGGATATAATTGACACTAGGAACTTTATAATTCGATGAAAGTACATGAATTAGAAGTTTAGAAATTATTGGTGACTTATAGGGATAATGGTATTAAATTCTGATTTGGTACGTTGACATATTAGGTGCATGTAACTCTTATTGAGTGAGCTGGAGTTTGGTGCTGTTGATTTTTGCTTGGACACAAGGTAAGTGTCAGGCGATATTACCTAATGTGACTATTGACTACTGGTATAAAATTGTGACATGATGCTCCATATTCCGTAAAAATATTATGTTCCATTATGATGAAAGGAAACTGCCAAAAATGTGCCGTGATGGCTATATGATTATGAGGTAAAGACGTTATGTGGCAGCATAACGCATATGAAAAGTATATGTGCCGTGATGGCTATATGAAAGGTATATAAGCATGCACCTTACATCATACCGCATTTTTACGCTTGTGTGTGAAAGCATAGCATGACATGCATATATCATGATCATATAGGCCTTGTTTTAGAATAGTTATGTACAGGACCATGTGTTTGAGCAAGCATCATATAGGCATCCCCAAGGTACCGGGGTATGGGACACTTGGCATCAGTCCGCATAGGCCCACAGTTGGAATCCACATGGAGCTCAGGTGCCAAGGGATATTTGATTCCACTGTGAAGTGCGCGCACGACGGTGCTAAAAGCGCAAAGGAAAGGCGTTATATACGCAATATATGAATATGATGCTATATATAAAAGGAAAGGCGTTATATGCGCTATATATGTATATGATGAAATGGAAAAAGGAAAAGGAACAAGGATATGTTGAAGTGACTGTTTATGATTTTGTGCCTAGTTAATACTGTTATATTATTGGTTTTGTTGCCACACTACTGGGATTATTCTCACCCCTTCGGGGCTGCTATTTTCCAAAATGGCAGGAGGACGTAAAAGCTTTTGAAGAAGTGAAGTTTGCTGTTGCTTGCTGATGCATGGATTTTTGCTGTTACTGTTTGATTGTTGGATGACTGTAATGCGTTATATTTCGGTACTCTTGGATGACTGTAGACTTTATCATCTCTATTTTACCTTGAACCTTTATGAACAGCGGCTGTTTTGGAAAAATCAGAAAAATGTTTTGCAAAGAGAATTTTTAACTAAGTGCTGAATTTTTACCAGTTTTACAACCACTTTACGTGTCTTGTTTCAAGGGGCAAACGAACTCCGATTTACTATTATTTTATATGCACGCGAAGCCCCGGGAATGTACTTTCAAACTGTGCAGGTTTCATCTTTATACGAAATTTGTACAAATTTTTATAAGCTTCGCCTTACAGCTTGTTCCAGAAAACGGACAGGATTCACAAGCGTTTTACGTGTCCTGTTCCGTGGGGCTATTCACCTCCGAATCGCGCATAATTTATATGTACGCGATGCCCCGGATGTCTAGTTTTTCAGAAGCTTGGAATATTTTTTATCGCATCTAAATTCGATTTTATACAGATTTTATAAGACAGCAAGCTTTTCGGAAAAGCGTAGAAAATTCAGCAAAGGGTTTTATCCATGAAATTTTCTATGTTCGATAAACAACTGTTTTTTTTCTCAAATTAATTTTATGAGGATCAAACCTGGATTTTTTTACAAGTTTCCAATTTAAATGATAAAGTTTTTAATTAATTGAGTTCTTTACCGCTGCAACTCTAATACGATTTAGCAAACAACCCTCTTGGATGCATACAAGGGTGGATGTTACAATTAGTCCATTTATCATTCCCACGAAGAAAAATTATGACGTTTGTCAAGTAAAGTAATATAGGAGAATTAGGGGTGGCAATACAGGTCTTGACCCGCGGGTTGACCCGTGACACGACCCGTCAAAACGCGTGTCGTGTCAACCCGCGGGTCATTACGGGTCGTGTACGGGTTGTGTAAATGTGACCCGTTTTTTCCGTGTCGGGTCACGTGTCAATCCGCAGGTCAACGTGTCAACCCGCACACAGTGTCTTTTTTTTATTTTTCAATTAAATATTTTATTATATTATTATTTTTATTCATTTATATATTGATATATATAGTCATTGTTTAGTATAGAAAATAATAGAAGGAACTAAAAATCTCAAAAAACAGAAGCTAATCTATTTTTATTTTTTTATTGTTTTTAATTTATTTATTTTTTAAAAAATCTCACTTTTTTTTAATTTTAAATTTTGCGGGTCGTGTCGTGTCGACCCGTGACCTGCAGCGGGTCGTGTCAGGGTTCATGTTTTGTGACCCGTTTACAAAACGGGTCGTGTCAGGGTTGTGTCAAATAGTGTGCGGGTCGAAAGCGTGTCGTGTCATGTCGTGTCGGGTTGACCCGTATTGCCACCCCTAAGGAGAATAATATTGGTTTTTTAGACTTTAAAATATAAGCAATAATTAAAACTAACTAAAGCTACTAAAATTATAAAGCAAAGATTCACTAGAGATGAGAGAATTCAATTAAAAGATAGGTTAAGATCAATTTCCCAGCTACCGCAATCTTGTAATGGTGTTGTATCACTATGCTATAACAATGTGTCAAATAGTAACCAAACACATTTATTTTATGTAGGGACTTCTACCAACTTTACATGTATAACCCTAAGTCTATCTCTCATCTCCCTATGAGGAATTAACCTTAAGATTCATTAAAGGACCAGTTTTTAGGTTAAGTGGTGAGAATTGTTCACGTATTCCCAACTTGACTAAGTTTGTAAATCCTAATCTGTCTACTTTATCAAATAAGGGCTAGGGTTCAAATACTTCCTAGCATCAGCCCCTTCATGCTTAATGCATGCGCTTACCAGCAAACACATAAGATGAAATGAAACATACTTGTTAAACAACTAAAAATAGCAATGACATAACATAGTTTAGGCATAAAAACTCAATTACGACATGGGTACTCTATCACCTAACCCTGAAACATTTAGATCATGATAAACTGGAAAGCACCGACACGTGAATTTTTTTTAAAATTTACGTGTCGGACGCGTGTCCGACACGGACACGTTCCGACACGCTCGGACACGCGTTCGACACGTGGTCAACATTTGGGGACACGCGGTCAACTCTCCGACACGCAGTCAGCTTTTTAGGACACGTGGTCAACGCTCGAACACGCTCGGATACGTTTTTTTTTTTTTAAATCTTAATTTTTTTTATTTTTTTTATAAACAATCTTAATTTTATTTTGTTAAGTAAATATAAAAGAAATAATTTATAAATTGATTTTTTTCTGTTATGAAAAATTAACAAAGTACGAAAAATTACTTATATTTAAATTTATGTTATGAAATTTAAATATTTGATTGATTATATGACTTATTATGAACTCTTATATATATTAAATATAAATTATATTATATATATTAAAAAATTTATTTAATATCAAAACGTGTCCCAACGTGTCCAAATATGATATTTTTTAGAATTAACGTGTCGGCGTGTCGTGTCGTGTCCCGAGTCCCGTGTCCGTGTCCGTGCATCATAGATGATAAACATAATAAAAGCATATAAAAAATTAAGAATTCATAAGGAAAGTAGAATTATAGTTTCACAAAAAAAAAGTAGAATTATAGAACAATGTTGTTTTGAAATAGCTGCACGCCAACATTGCTTTTGCCCTGCTATAGCAACATGTGATGCTTCCTTTATTCTTCACATTTGAGCGAATTCTTCTCCAACTTCCTTCGTCTTCCTCGCACCTCCATGCATTCCTCTCTGTAGAAGCCCTAAGTCTCTTTTATGAAATGGGCTTGAGTGTTCTTATATAGGCCTTGCTTGGATTCAACTCCTAATAGGATTCATCAATTGAGCTATGGAGTTTAAATTCAAATTCCTTCTTCTGCAGCCTTATCTCTAATGTTTGCGCCTTTCCGCTCTTCTAATTGTATTTGAAATGCTTTTAGAATTTATCTTGATTGGTGCCGTTGAATCCTAGATTTGGTTGAGCTACTTTTCCTCTTAAACAACCTTATCATAAATTAAGAAGGCTTGTCTTCTGATCCTGTGTCATTTGAATTCGAGTTCAAACACTTATCCTTTTCTTCAGTTTGTTAATCTTTGCTGCCCACTGTTTCACTTAGGGTTTGCCGAGCTTCACCAGATACTATGGTTGATCTACATTAGCGTGATGCCATACCAGATGTGCAACTGATGAATGTCTGTCACGTGGTAGTTGAGCATTAACTTTGTATGCAACCTACTTCGTACACAACTGACTACATTAGTTGTATAATATATTTGAAATTGGCATTGTTATGGTAAATTCTTATTTTAGTTACAATCTTTAGGTTTTTTTTTTTGTTCTTACAATAAGTGACACGACAAACATGGTGGTAGAAAAAAATCAAAAATTCAATTCAAATAATAAATTACATAATTAATATTATTTTTAAATATTTTACATGACTAATGGAACCAGTTGTGCACAAATACGTGCACATCTAATTGCGGATTAAGTGTGTGTGCAACTGGCGCGTGCCAAGCTATTGTGAGTTGCATCCAAATTGATGCGAAACTAATTGTGTTTCAATTTGGGTGCAACTCATTAGAGCTTGCCACGTGGAACTAAGGGTGGGCATGGTTCAACCCGAACTGGTTTTTATCTGAACCGAATCAAACAAGTTTTTCAAGAATTGAACAATTTTATTTTATCCAATTTGATTTGATTTTTCTCGAATCGGTTCATGGTTTAAAACCAATTTATGATTTATAATTAGTTCTGAACCGTTTGAGGTATACAAACCATAATGATCATGATAGAAATAACTGGATTCAGAATAGCCACAATTCGCAATAATATCTTTATTCAATAACAGAACAACCGAATAAATTAAGATTCACAATATCCTTAAATAGGCAACGAAAAACAAAATAACAAAAATTATGAAATTATCTATACAAAGAAAAAAAGATAAAAAATAAATAAATATAATAAAATCAATGAAAACAACTCTAAAAGCCCAAAAAACACATGTGCTCGTTGCAAAAAATGATCCTTAATAAGAAGATTGATTCCAACACGTGGTCAAAGTTCAGCCCATTCCGAGATGGTTACCTGTGTTTGTGTACAACTTGTTATATTAGTTGCGTAAAATATTTGAAAACGGCATTGATTGTATGATTTATTATTTAACAATTTTTAAATTTTTTGGTTCGACCATAGCATTAATTTTTTTTAGGTAACCCAACGAGTTGGTTCTCCAAAATTTATAAGTTTCAACTCTTTGAAATGGCTATGAGACTAAGTCGGAATGCGGGACGAGAGGGATGAATATATTTAAACCCCTCCCAAAGGTGGCATGCGAGGATTGAACCAAGACGCTTACATTTCCACTTATTCAACTCTCTTACTAACAACTGAGTTACCACCATTTGATACTAGATTTTTGTTATAATACTACATGACCTTTTTTTTTTAGGCAATTTGTATATCCTTTATATTTATTTTTCTAAAATCATAGTTTTGCGAAGACACTACGTCGTGAAGATCGTTATTAAACCCTTTTCAGATAACAATAATTTTTTTTGCTAATATAGAAACAACAAACCATAGGAGTAGTCAATTAATTTAGTGGAATTATCAAATATTTGTTCCACATTTTACCAACCCGAGCGCCTAAATTGTCATCCATCCTCAGAACAACCAACACGAGTTGGGGAAGCATACAATATTGTTTTCTCGCATATGCAAGCAACCATAGCCAAAAAAATGGAAATGCATTACAAACAAAATTTAGGAACGTGCACGGCTTAGTTCGATTCAATTTTTTTTGCCAAATCGAATTGAATTGGAAAAGCAATTCAGTCCCGAGAACTGAACTTGTTTATTTTTTTCGAACCAAGTTATGAATTGATATTTAAAACTAGATTTTGAATCAATTTAGAACTGGTTTTTGAATCTAAATTGGTATAACTGCCATGTATGAACAATATATTAAACAATTGTAGTCCAATAAATTGCATTATGTATACGGGTACAATATCAAAATATCTTGGGGTTATCAATGTTACTGCTTGTATAAAGGTTTTGCATAATAATTGAATATGATAAGTAAAACATTGTGTATGACCAAAAAAAGAAAAGAAAAAGAAAATGAGCAGAATAACATTAAAAAATCAGTTTAGTTCATTAAGTGATTTTAAAAAAATAGTTTGGTTCATCAACAATACATTTATTTCAAATTAGTTGGAGTCGATGACATATAAACCCAAATAAAAAGTACAAAAATATTACGGGGAAAAGGATAAAAATAAAAAAATTTAAATGATACTAAAAATAAAAAAAATAAAGTTAATTAAGAGAACAAATACATAAGGAAAAAAAGGAAAGTAAAAACTTAAAAAATAAAATGAAAAAAAGAAGAAGACAATAAATAAATAAATAAGAGAAAAGAAGAAGAAGAAAAAAAAATTAATTCGATTCATAGACTGATTTTTTAAACCAATTTATCAATTTGATTCATAAATTGGTTTTTCAAAACCAATTTAGTATTTGAACTCGTTTTTTAAAAATAGTTTGCTTAATGAATTGATTTTTAAAATCGGGTTGGTTTGTTATCTGATTTCTAAAAAATCAGTTTATTTTATGATTTTTTTTTTAAATCAATTCATTTAAGTGCAATACAATTTAATTCAAAAAAGAACTCAAATTTGTTTAGTTATTTTGAACATCTGTGAATTGTACCACAAGAAAACCGAACTATATGAACTGGTTTACTTGCAATTCGGTTTTTCTTGGTGCCGTTAATTTCAATTAAAAAGCAACGTGGTTTTTCTATTTGAACCGAACCATGCACAGTCTTATCTTACCTCCATAACTCTATTATCACCCTTCCTCTTATTCTCAATGGTGCAGCAAAAGAATAGACGTACAGCAGGCAAAAAATTGAGGACATCTCTAGCAATCTTTCTTTGAACAACTGGGTCAAAGTTCAGGGATAAAATTAACTGTACATAAACTCTGTTTCCCATTCAAGTTCATTAAACTCTTGCTTCCAAATCTTTAGATATAGCAAGCAAGAATCCATATTTACATTTTTCGTAAAATCTCCAAACATGATTCGTCAAGCCAAGGCCGAAAATTTCCGTTGTCGCTCACATTCTGCAAGAATGTATAGACAAAGTACATCAAGAAAACTCCCATTACAAGTAATTCACATTAGTTAGCAGAAGATCAATACAAGAACCCACACCATTGTGTTAGAAAGAACACATGTAAACGTAAAATCATGAATCAATGCTCCAAACGAACGAACAAATGTAATCTAAAAGACAGCATGAGAAAATAAAGCCCGAATGCCAAACAGAAGTCACCAAATCCATAAATACCACTAAAGAAAGAACGTTTTTACTTTTAAAGAATATAAATTTGTGCTATTTCAGATGAAACGACATCGTTTTGGTGCATAATTGGTGATTTTTTATATTCTCTCTCCTCCATAGAAAATATAAAAAATCACCAATTATGCATCAAAACGATGTCGTTTCATCTAAAATGGCACAAAATTATATTCTTCAAAAGGATAAACATTTTTTCCTACTACTAAATAGCCAAAATTTATTGATTATTAGCAAATGAGACACCACAAGTATATCCAGATCCAATTGCTACATATATCAACTTTTTTTTAATTTAGAATAATAACTAAAGAAAAATATTGTGGATTATTTGCCCAAAGACTTTTTAGTCTAATGGCATTCTCTGACATTTGAGAAAAGCGTGAGTAGAGATCCTTGTTAAAACTTGCTAGGTGTGGCCACGTAACACATTTTAACAACTTTCTTTACATATAGGATGTTACGATCCTACTCCAACGTATGAGACTTTAAATCCCACATTGGAAACATAAGGTTCTGGTGTGAGTTTATATGGACTTTGGGCTCTCCTACCTCATGAGTTAGTTTTTGGGGTGAGGCTCTCCCAATGTTTGTATCATAGGATTAAAACAATTACAACCAGAAAAGACTCTAAAATTGAAGAAATAAGAACCCATCACCTCCAAGTAAACCATAACCAACTAAAAAGTAAGTTCACTATCATCATCTAAATCAATCAAGTTGAAAACCAGAAACATAGTTTATCGAAGTACTGCTTCAATGGGCAAAATATTCTTTATACACATTAAAGATCTAAAACAGAAAAATGTTTGAACATGAACCTGTTGACTTACTTGCAACCAAAAAATGAATCCACGCAAGAGAAACAAAATCCTATGTGGTTGTTCCTTGAGTCCAGCAATTGCTTCTGATAGATCTGTACAATTATGAAACAAATATTTGATAGAGAAATGGCATCAGATTGAGCATAGACAGAGTTGTGCAAGAACGAGATTAGAAGCACTTGAAAGTCCAAAAGAAGCAGAAGCAACCTTACCTAACAACTTGCATAAACCACAGATTTTCAGAAATACAATGAAATGATGTTCTGGTATAACTTGACTAGAGAGAAATTAAAGGTTTCCCTACTGATAAATAATGAGCTCAGAATAAATTAATTTACTAGTACATAAGCAAATTAATTTATTCCAGAGGTTCTAAATTATTTTCATCACCCATGTTGTTTTGGTAATTACACTTAACCTCCTATATTAAAATTTCAGTTTTTCACAGACACCCCTGTTTATATTTTCAGAAGACACAAACAACCATTTCTGTACGATGAAAAAAATACACATATAATGGAGGTAATTGTAAGTTTATGACAAGAGGGATAGAATGTATAACTTGCTCTTAATTCATATAATTCAACCAAGTTTTGGTCAGTCCATCCAGAATATCAAGTGAGAGTGTTTAATGTTATAGGTGGAATGAATCAAAACCACTGAACCATGACTGCATAGTTCGGATTAAACTTCATGCTACCATTTTTATAACCAAAAAAGGAATATCTGAAAAGTCAGAATGCTTGAGAAATTGCTAGACCTACCTGGATACAACTCAAGATAAGATTTGGTTTCACCATGAGTGTGATATGATTTAATCACCCCCTGACGAGTTTCTAGATGACATTCCTTCTGCCTTCGTTGATGTAATTCATGCATAAAAAACTCATACTCTTGTTTGTCATAAGGTCTTTCAAGATATTCAATAGGTTTTTTCCTAAACTGTGAATGATCATAAGCAGAGAATTCCCCGCTGTGTCTGGGTTTCATTTCACTTTCAATCCACTAAACACACCAAAACATATCAAGAAGTTAAAAAATAATTGTTTCAAGATTGCTCATTACTATGCATCTGTGTGAACTATGATGCAGATTATGACTAAAACAGTTACACTGTTTGAAGTTAAAGACACTTACAGATGAATCATATGTTTTTTGAAGAAATGAATGGAGTGTTTTCACAAATTTCATCAGGTTCTAGAAGAATTAGATCCGGGTCAGAGGAATTACTACCACCCTCCAACTTGTTTATCTTTGAGATATTCCTGTCACGCATAAACACCAAATCGTCATGAACAATATCAGCAGAATTCAGGAATAGTTGGTAATCTTCATCAATGCCACACTGCACTTCGCGAGTATCAAATGCCTTATCACACTGCACTCTGGTAGTCTTTCCCATTAATTCACCACCCATATGGACCAAATTGTCATCATCTGTCCAAGAATTCAGGAATAATTGGTAATCTTCATCCACATCAAACTCCACATCACTGTGGCAACTCTTGTTAGGGACACCAGATACATCAGACTCCACATCACTGTGGAACCTCTTATTAGGGACACCAGATACATCTTCATTTGCCCTTTTTTTATTACAATGTACTCTTTCAGTTTCCATATTTTGCTGAGATTCCATTGAGCCACCTGTCTGTTCTCTCAATGAATCAATCCCAATATTTCAAACATTTCCAGTCTCATCCCTCTGTGTCAAACCATTTAACATCTTAGTGTCTAACTTGAGCCCATTATGCAACCTTTCTTCCTCTTCTTCTTCTTCTCCCTCATACCTTACATGCACAAGCTGGTTTTCCACAAAGCAAGAGTAAACATAGGAATTCCCTTCTTTCCTTAAATTTTCCAAGAACTTCTTATACTGAGGATCTGAATCAATATCATTGTCACTGTTGTGGTCGGTGTCCACATCAGCATCAGAACCATCAACATTACTACCACCCTCCATCTTGTTTATATTTGAGATATTCCTGTCACGCATAAACACCAAATCGTCATGAACAATATTAGCAGAATTCAGGAATAGTTGGTAATCTTCATCAATGCCACACTGCACTTCGCGAGTATCAAATGCCTTATCACACTGCACTCTGGTAGTCTTTCCCATTAATTCACCACCCATATGGACCAAATTGTCATCATCTGTCCAAGAATTCAGGAATAATTGGTAATCTTCATCCACATCAAACTCCACATCACTGTGGCAACTCTTGTTAGGGACATCACTGTGGAACCTCTTATTAGGGACACCAGATACATCTTCATTTGCCCTTTTTTATTACAATGTACTCTTTCAGTTTCCATATTTTGCTGAGATTCCATTGAGCCACCTGT
Source organism: Gastrolobium villosum (assembly GCA_032173675.1). Taxonomy (NCBI): domain Eukaryota; kingdom Viridiplantae; phylum Streptophyta; class Magnoliopsida; order Fabales; family Fabaceae; genus Gastrolobium; species Gastrolobium villosum. Next base: position 22,501 of record JAVKPL010010638.1, read on the forward strand.
CTGTTCTCTTAATGAATCAATCCCAATATTTCCAACATTTCCAGTCTCATCCCTCTGTGTCAAACCATTTAACATCTTAGTGTCTAACTTGAGCCCATTATGCAACATTTCTTCCTCTTCTTCTTCTTCTCCCTCATACCTTACATGCACAAGCTGGTTTTCCACAAAGCAAGAGTAAACATAGGAATTCCCTTCTTTCCTCAAATTTTCCAAGAACTTCTTATAATGAGGATCTGAATCAATATCATTGTCACCTTGGAAAAAAACAATGACTCTAGAGACACGTTTTGGTCACCTTGGGAATATAGTTGGTCTATAGCATGGAACTTGTTATCTGAATATTTTTATTAAGCTGTTGTTATTGTATCTGAAGGGCCGGCTTGGCTCAGTGGTAAGCTTGCTTGCCATGGTGTGTCAGGTCGCGGGTTCGAATCAGTCACTCTGCAAAAAGCAGGGGAAAGACTGCCTAGAGTATTCCCTTCCCCAGGCACTCACGAAGTGGGTATTTGAACTGGGTCAACCCTTGTTGTTATTGTATCTGTCGTTTTGATTACATTTTGTTTCCGATAATGCACTAAGCAAAATGTTTTCCATTAGTAGACCAAACGACAGAATATCAGTTTACATTTGTGTGTGTGTGTGTGTTTTTTTACAGCTTTCTTGATTCAAAGCAGGACATTGATCTCATTAAGGGAAAATGGAGCGTGCTTCAATCAAGAGTAACATGGGTGATTCTCATGTGAGAGAGAATTGCAAAGATCTTGATTCTGAGGATAAAATAAGAAGGTTAGAAAGACGATGGAAGAGAAGGGAGAATTGCAATGCCAGTGCTACAAGGACAACTGTGAAGAGTGAAGTAAATAAGGCTGTTCTAACAGAAAAAAATGGTTATATGGTGGAGGATGAAGTAGACGAGGACAACAAATTTTTTTTGGATACTTACGTTTCTGATATTGATCTTGTCAGTGATAATAATGTTGATGGTTCTGATGCTGATGTGGACACCGACCACAACAGTGACAATGATATTGATTCAGATCCTCAGTATAAGAAGTTTTTGGAAAATTTGAGGAAAGAAGGGAATTCCTATGTTTACTCTTGCTTTGTGGAAAACCAGCTTGTGCATATAAGGTATGAGGGAGAAGAAGAAGAGGAAGAAAGGTTGCATAATGGGCTCAAGTTAGACACTAAGATGTTAAATGGTTTGACACAGAGGGATGAGCCTGGAAATGTTGGAAATATTGTGATTGATTCATTGAGAGAACAGACAGGTGGCTCAATGGAATCTCAGCAAAATATGGAAACCGAAAGAGTACATTGTAATAAAAAAAGGGCAAACATCTTTTGTCCCTAACAGGTTCCACAGTGATGTGGAGTTTGATGTATCTGGTGTCCCTAACAAGAGTTGCCACAGTGATGTGGAGTTTGATGTGGATGAAGATTACCAATTATTCCTGAATTCTTGGACAGATGATGACAATTTGGTCCATATGGGTAGTGAATTAATGGGAAAGACTACCAGAGTGCAGTGTGATAAGGCATTTGTTACTCGCGAAGTGCAGTGTGGCATTGATGAAGATTACGAACTATTCCTGAATTCTGCTGATATTGTTCATGACGATTTGGTGTTTTTGCGTGACAGGAATATCTCAAAGATAAACAAGATGGAGGGTGGTAGTAATGTTGATGGTTCTGATGCTGATGTGGACACTGACCACAACAGTGACAATGATATTGATTCAGATCCTCAGTATAAGAAGTTCTTGGAAGATTTGAGGAAAGAAGGGAATTCCTATGTTTACTCTTGCTTTGTGGAAAACCAGCTTGTGCATGTAAGGTATGAGGGAGAAGAAGAAGAAGAGGAAGAAAGGTTGCATAATGGGCTCAAGTTAGACACTAAGATGTTAAATGGTTTGACACAGAGGGATGAGACTGGAAATGTTGGAAATATTGGGATTTATTCCTTGAGCCCATTATGCAACCTTTCTTCCTCTTCTTCTTCTTCTCCCTCATACCTTACATGCACAAGCTGGTTTTCCACAAAGCAAGAGTAAACATAGGAATTCCCTTCTTTCCTCAAATTTTCCAAGAACTTCTTATACTGAGGATCTGAATCAATATCATTGTCACTGTTGTGGTCGGTGTCCACATCAGCATCAGAACCATCAACATTACTACCACCCTCCATCTTGTTTATCTTTGAGATATTCGTGTCACGCATAAACACCAAATCGTCATGAACAATATCAGCAGAATTCAGGAATAGTTGGTAATCTTCATCAATGCCACACTGCACTTCGCGAGTATCAAATGCCTTATCACACTGCACTCTGGTAGTCTTTCCCATTAATTCACCACCCATATGGACCAAATTGTCATCATCTGTCCAAGAATTCAGGAATAATTGGTAATCTTCATCCACATCAAACTCCACATCACTGTGGCAACTCTTGTTAGGGACACCAGATACATCAAACTCCACATCACTGTGGAACCTCTTATTAGGGACACCAGATACATCTTCATTTGCCCTTTTTTTATTACAATGTACTCTTTCAGTTTCCATATTTTGCTGAGATTCCATTGAGCCACCTGTGTGTTCTCTCAATGAATCAATCCCAATATTTCCAACATTTCCAGTCTCATCCCTCTGTGTCAAACCATTTAACATCTTAGTGTCTAACTTGAGCCCATTATGCAACCTTTCTTCCTATTCTTCTTCTTCTCCCTCATACCTTACATGCACAAGTTGGTTTTCCACAAAGCAAGAGTAAACATAGGAATTCCCTTCTTTCCTCAAATTTTCCAAGAACTTCTTATATTGAGGATCTGAATAAATATCATTGTCACTGTTGTGGTCGGTGACCACATCAGCATCAGATCCATCAACATTATTATCACTGACAAGATCAATATCAGAAACGTAAGTATCCAAAAAAAATTTGTAGTCCTCATCTACTTCATCCTCCACCATATAACCATTTTTTTCTGTTAGAACAGCCTTATTTACTTCACTCTTCACAGTTGTCCTTGTAGCACTGGCATTGCAATTCTCCCTTCTCTTCGAAGGGCCTTTTAAAATGTTCTCCCTTCTCTTCCATCGTCTTTCTAACCTTCTTATTTTATCCTCAGAATCAAGATCTTTGCAATTCTCTCTCACATGAGAATCACCCATGTTACTCTTGATTGAAGCACGCCCCATTTTCCCTTAATGAGAACAATGTCCTGCTTTGAATCAAGAAAGCTGTAAAAAAACACACACACACACATAAATGTAAACTGATATTCTGTCGTTTGGTCTACTAATAGAAAACATTTTGCTTAGTGCATTATCGGAAACAAAATGTAATCAAAACGATAGATACAATAACAACAAGGGCTGACCCAGTTCAAATACCCACTTCGTGAGTGTCTGGGGAAGAGAATACTCTAGGCAGTCTTTTCCCTGCTTTTTGCAGAGTGATTCGAACCCGCGACCTGACACACCACGGCAAGCAAGCTTACCGCTGAGCCAAGCCGGCCCTTCAGATACAATAACAACAGCTTAATAAAAATATTCAGATAACAAGTTCCATTCTATAGACCAACTATATTCCCAAGGTGACCAAAACTTGTCTCTAGAGTCAAAAAAAAAAATTCATGGGGCGAATTTGGAGTAGATTTAAAGCAACTCCTTTGTGACCCAAAGGTCACCTGTTTGAATATTGGAAACTATTATCATATTTTTTCATTCCAGAATCCTGTATAGGTGCCACGTAGGATTCAGTTGTAGCAAACTTTCCCTCCTTCTCCTTCTTTCTGTTTTTAGTAGTTGTACATATATAAAATGACATACATGTAAAGTTCTGGAGATCTTAATAAGACAAGATGAAGAGTCTCTTTGATTGTGTGCCGGAGATCTTAATAAGACAAGATGAAGAGTTTTTTAATTTTTTTGTCCCGAAAACTAAAAAAGAGTTATAGTTTTCAAAAAACAGAAATCAAACGGATTTTTTTGCCGGATTTTTTTATTTCTGTTTTCTGTTTCTCAAGTAATAGAAACAACCTAAATAAGCGAGGGTAAAGCTGTATACAAAAATTGTCCCGAACTCACCATCGCTAGTTGGGATTTATTGGGGGAGTGGTGGTTTAGATACCAACGGGTGTCCAAAACCCAAACGGCCCCCAACTAATCGGGTTTTGAGATTTAGCCTCTCCACCCTTCTCGGGGCGTAATCCTAAGATCTATACTAGACCAACAACCCTGGGGTGATTAATCTATTTTTTAATACAATATCATGACATTTAATGTATAAAAAGGGAATGAACTCTAGAGAGGATGTACTTGCTTAAAAGTTGGTAAGATGAGAAAGTGAAATTATCTCTTAGATTGTGAATGAACAAAGATCGTTCATTTGGTTAAATGAAATTAAGACAGAGAGAATGCACTAGACCGTCAATAAACAAATCAAGAATTATATTTCTTCACTCTTTATCATGCGCTCTCTCGCCGTGACATGTCAAAGTGATAAGATTCATTGTCAGCAAAACAAAAGCATCTATTTCAAAGTATGAGTCATTGTAATACAGTATTAGACATGTTCATATATAACCATGCATGTTAATGATCAACGGTGGTGATAGTTACCGGTAAGAATGCCGGGGGTGAAAACCTTTGGGGACTCGAGGCTCCGGAGAACGTGCTGCACTGCTGCGATCTGATTGGTCTGTTAGTTAATTGTTTTGTTGTGTGGATTTGGAGTGCGTAGGGTGAAAGTCTCACCTACCGGGCTATATATAAAAAAAAATAAGGTCAAATCTTAGGTCTAAACGGTGAATTATTTATTAATTAATGAGTTTAATTTAGAAAATCATAATCGTTGATTCACAGAAATCAACGGTGTTAAGATATGGTTGTAAAAAGTTGTAAAAAAATAAGATTGTAATGTTTATGTAAAAATAAATGGATATTTATGATAGATTTTTTTTCTACAATAAGAGTAAAAATATTTTTTCTTTAAAATTTATCAAATATAAGCCATTATTAAATAGGAAAAAATATTTGATGTAAAATTATGGGGAAAATATTAGTGGAAATTCAAAATTTAAAATTCACTCACTATTAATATCAAATATCAAATATCACTCACTTTTAAAATTCGAAATTTAAACTTAATATAGGAGGAAAAAAAGTTCAGCATTAATTTGTGGCAAACATCTGTACTATTTAAATATAACCTAATTAATTTAAATATTAAATTAATAAAATCAATATTGAATTCTAATTTCGAATTGGAAATTTGAATTTAAATAAAATTGATTTAAATTATAACTTTGAATTTCGAATTTGAAATTGGAATTTAAATATAGTCATTAAATTAGATTTATTGAAAATGGAGAAAATAAAGGAAAACCAATCAATTAAATTGATTTGAAACAAATCAATTGGATTGATTGACCAAAATTAAGGAAACCAATTAATTAAATTAATTGGTTGAAATTGGGGAAATCAATCAATTAGATTGATTGGATAAAATTAAGGAAATTACCCAATAAGATTGGGATTTGATGAGGGTGCTGATTTGACCTAGTCTTAGGTTAATGAGTCGCCCCTCTTCTTCCTTAGTTTTGTATCTCTTCTTCTTCTTCTCTAATTTTTTCCACTGAAACTTTAGCCAACACACATCAGTGTGGCGGCTATCTCTCTCTTGGAATAACCAAAGATATTGCGGAATCTCTATTCTTCTCTTGAGTCTAGCAACCTCCATTGAATAAAGGTGGTGAGGATTTCCATCGGAGGACTTGTGTACTTCAAGTCTGAAGAATTGATCAGAAACGCATTTGATCAGGAATAATTATTCGAATAAAGGTATCTTCTTTAAACCCTAACATATCTATTGCATGATTCATGTATTGAACTGAGGGTGGGCAAAGGTTGCTTATTCCACACGAAAATTTAGGGTATGTTTGATTGTGTTCTGGTTTTTTTGTTTTTAAAACTGTTTTGTAAAATAGTTATGAAAACAGTTGTTTTATATGTTTTTTTCTTTTTAAAAGTTAAAAACCAAAACAGAAAACAAAAACAACTCAGACATATTCTCTAAATTTGATTCTAAAAAAAAAAAAAAACAGTTATAGTTTTCAAAACATTTTTTACAAAACAGGTCTTACCAAATGAGTTTCTGTTTGATTGTGTTCTGGTTTTTTTGTTCTTAAAACTGTTTTGTAAAATAGTTATGAAAACAATTATTTTCTATGTTTTTTTCTTTTTGAGAGTTAAAAACCAAAATAGAAAACAAAAACAACTCAGACATGTTCTCTAAATTTGATTCTAAAAACAAAAACAAAAAAACAGTTATAGTTTTTAAAACATTTTTTACAAAACAGGTCTTACCAAACGAGTTTCTGTTTGATTATGTTCTGGTTTTTTTGTTCTTAAAACTGTTTTGTAAAATAGTTATGAAAACAGTTGTTTTCTATGTTTTTTCTTTTTAAAAGTTAAAAACCAAAACAGAAAACAAAAAACAACGCAAATATGTTCTCTAAATTTGATTCTAAAAACAAAAAAACAGTTATAGTTTTCAAAACATTTTTTACAAAATAGGTCTTACCAAACGAGTTTTTTTGTTTTTTTGTTCTGGAAACTAAAAAACTGTTTTCCAAAACAGAAATCAAACAGAGCCTAATTTTTTTTCTCTGAAAACTAAAAAACTGTTTTCCAAAACAGAAATTAAACAAAACTTTAATTTTTCCATCTTTTATGTTCGTGGGCTACAAAAGGCTAATTAATATTGCAAAGGATTTTGGATTTTTGCACCATTCTATCAAGATCATCCAATTTTGGATCAAGTTCCATATTGACTTTAAGAACGCTGTTATCTTGCACCCTTACATTTAAGTTCATCTTGCTATTATTTTTATTTTATTTTTTTATCATCCTGCTAATTAATTAATTTATTAATATTCAGAATGACTGAAATTAAAATGTCTCTGATTGAAAAATATGACAAAAAAAAATAAAAATTAAAAGACTCTCGTTAAATAAGATGAGCCCAGCTTATCTTATTAGCGGAACATACGATTTTTAAATATCAAAACTTCAAAAGTCTCAACAGACATTTGAATTTGCAATATGGTTTGAAAGGATAACATGCATGCATCGTCATATCTTAAAGCTAACTGAATTCCTATAAAGAAGGAAGTCTTTGAACTCTGAATAAAAGGCATCAACAAAGAACTTCAAAGTTTCTTCCAAAGTCAACTAAACTAGGAAAATAAAGAAAGAAAGGAAGAAAGAATGTCTCAGTTTCTACAGCAAGAGAATAATGGACAGCCCTTGGATGAATGCGACGGGGGTAGTTACATTAATGCCGATGGAGTGTTGACTCACTGGACTCAGGAGCAGAACACTGCCTTTGAGGACGCTCTTGTCATGTTCCCGGAAGACATCCCGGAGTCGGAGCGTTGGGAGAAAGTCGCCGCTCTTGTCCCCGGAAAATCGCCCGCTGAGGTCAGGGAACATTATCGCGTGTTGGTCCATGACATGATGGAGATTGAGGCCGATCGAGTCTGTTGAATAAACTTTAAATGTTTTGTTAGTTTTATATTTAATAGTCTTAATTAAGCAGTCATGTGTTTAGGTAAGTGAAAGGCCAAGAGTTGTAAGAAAGTGAAAGGCCAAGAGTTGTGAGAAAGTGAAAGGCCAAGAGTTGTGAGAAAGTGAAAGGCCAAGAGTTAGAGAGGCCAAGAGTTAGAGAGGCCAAGAGTTAGAAGTTTATTTTTGTGGTTTATGGCTAATTTAATGTTTTGGTTCATGAAAAGGCAATCTAGTGCCTATATAAACTAATCCATATTGTAAGCAACACATCACAAGAAAAAGAGAAATACAAGTTTTGTCTTCTCCACAAGAAAATAGTTGTTTTTATTTTAAGTTCTACATTATAGTGATACCACAAATTGGTATCAGAGCTATGGAGAGGGGGAGTGATATGGCACTACCTAAGTTGACGAAGGAGAACTACGAGAATTGGAGCATCCAGATGAAGGCTCTTCTCGGATCTCAGGACGCTTGGGAGAATGTTCAAGCAGGTTTTGTAGAACCACAGGACACTGGAGGCCATTTGGCGGCTCAAACTAAAGCGTTGAAAGAGACGCGTGCAAAAGACAAGCTGGCGTTATTCATGCTCTTCCGAGCTGTAGACGAATCCGGGTTCGAGAAGATAGCAAATTGTGAGACCTCAAAGGCAGCCTGGGACATCTTAGCAAATGTCTATAGAGGAGCTAACCGGGTTAAACAAGTCCGACTTCAAACCCTTCGTGCCGGGTTGGAGGGAATGAAGATGAAGGACACGGAAGGAGTATCCAGGTTCGTTGCCCGGGTTCAAGGAATTGTGAACCAGTTAAAACGGAATGGAGATGATATACCTGACACCAGAGTGGTGGAGAAAATCTTGAGATCTTTGACAGACCAGTTCGAAAACGTGGTTTGTGCCATAGAGGAGTCCAAGGACCTGTCTACACTCACCATTGATGAGTTGGCGGGTTCCCTTGAAGCACATGAACAAAGGAAGAAGAAGAAGGAGGAAACTCTTGAGCAGGCACTTCAGACCAAAGCAACAATTAAAGATGAGAAGATGCTCTATTCTCAAAATTTTTGAGGTAGAGGACGTGGCCGCGGTGGACGAGGTACTAGCCGTGGTGGTAGAGGTCGAGGCCGAAGTCAAGAAGTGTATAGTGATGAGGTAGGACAGTCAAATCAACAAAACTGGAGAGGACGAGGACGAGGTCGACGAGGAGGTCGGTCACATTATTCAAACATCGAGTGTTACAAATGTGGAAAGTTTGGTCACTATGCAAAAGATTGTAACTCGGACAAGTGTTACAACTGTGGCAAAGTCGGACATTTCGCAAGAGAATGCAGAGAGGAGAAAAAGGTGGAGGAGACGTCCAACCTAGCCACAGAAGGCGAGATGAAGGATGGTGTCTTGTTAATGACACACAGTAAAGGAAGTCCAGACGATGACATGGAGTGGTATCTTGACACGGGTGCGAGCAACCACATGTGCGGACATAAGGACTTCTTCAAGGAGATGAGAAAGGTGGAAACCGGACATGTTTCGTTCGGGGATGCCTCAAAGGTTGAGGTAAAAGGCCGAGGTACGATCTGTTTCCTACAAAAGGACGGGTTAATTGGCTCAATTCGAGATGTGTACTATGTACCCGACCTAAAAAGCAATATTTTAAGTAACGGTCAACTGATGGAGAAAGGTTACTCGGTTATTATGAAAGACCGGGTATTGTATTTGAAAGATGAGCAAGGTCGGCTGATAGTTCGGGTTCAAATGGGTAAGAATCGTATGTATAAACTAAATCTGAAATGTATACAGGTTGAATGTTTACAAGCCGAGGTGGAAGATAAGGCGTCACTTTGGCATCTCCGGTTTGGTCACCTACATTATGGTGGTCTAACCGAGTTGGCAAAGAAGAAGATGGTGGAAGGGTTACCTGGCATCAACTTTGAAGGAAAGTTTTGTGAGAGTTGTGTACTTGGCAAGCATGCCAGGACCACGTTTCAGAAGATGGCAAGATTCCAGGCTAAGCAACCTCTGGAACTAATACATACCGACTTGTGTGGACCCATCAATCCGGGTTCCTTCAGCGGTAAGAAGTATTTTATTTCCTTTATTGATGATTTCTCACGGAAAACTTGGGTTTACTTTCTGAAGGAGAAGTCTGAGGTGTTTGATGTGTTCAAAAGGTTCAAGGTTATGATTGAGAAGGCAACAGGAAGCTATATCAAATCGGTGCGGTCTGACAGAGGTGGAGAATATACCTCAACAACGTTTATGTCTTTCTGTGAGGAACAGGGGATAAGGAGGTTTCTAACAGCACCATACTCACCACAACAGAATGGCGTGGCTGAAAGGAAGAACCGGACTATTCTTGACTTGGTTCGGTCAATGCTGAAGAACAAAAGGATGCCGAAGGAGTTTTGGGCGGAAGCTGTGCAGTGTGCTGTGTATGTGCAGAACCGATGTCCACATTCGAACTTGGATGATAAAACTCCACAGGAAGCATGGAGCGGTCAAAAGCCTTCAGTGGCTCATCTCAGAGTTTTTGGCAGTATAGCCTATGCACACATACCGGACCAGCTCAGAACCAAGCTCGAGGATAAAAGCAAGAAATATGTTTTTATTGGATATGATGAAAAAACAAAGGGGTATAAGCTGTTTGACCCCGTCAACAAGAAAGTCATAGTAAGCAGAGATGTAAAGCTCAATGAAGCAAATGAGTGGGACTGGAACAATTCTTGTGAGGTAAACTTTGAAGATGGAATCTCAACACAAATTATCAACCCGGCAAGTCCTGAAGCTTCTGATGATGAAGATGAGGTACGACAACCCAGGATGCGAAGCATACAAGACATATATGAGTCAACAAGTGAGGTACATTTTGTTTGTCTTCTTGCAGACTCTGAGAACATAAGTTTTGAAGAAGCCATACGAGATAAGAAATGGCAAGATGCCATGGATGAGGAGATAGAAGCCATTGACCGAAATAACACATGGGAGTGAATTATTTCAAATATTTCAGAAATATTGACCGAGATAGATGCCCAGCCAATTCTCGTATTGACAAATATTTCAAGGAGAATGGACTTGAACAATGTCCATATGAACATGCTGTTTATGTCAAGAAAAATGGAGGAGACTTGTTAATTGTGGCTCTTTATGTTGACGACCTCATTTTTATGGGAAACAATGCCAAGATGATACAAGAGTTCAAGAGCACAATGACAAGAGAGTTCGAAATGACAGATCTCAGTTTGATGAAGTTCTTTCTTGGTTTGGATGTAAAACAAAATGAGAAGGGAATCTTCGTGTCACAGGAGGCTTATGCAAAAAAGATCTTGAAGAAGTACAAGATGGAAGATTGCAACCCAGTTTCAACACCAATGGAACCCGGTTCAAAACTCTCTAAGTTTGATGGAGGAGACCGTGTTGATGCAAGCAAGTACAGAAGTTTGGTGGGAAGCCTACGTTATCTCACATGCACGAGGCCGGATATCTCGTTAAGTGTCGGCATAGTAAGTCGGTTCATGGAGGAGCCGAGATACACACATTGGAAGGCGGTAAAGAGAATTCTGAGGTATGTTCAAGGTACAGTTTCACACGAGTTACACTACTCGAGCTCGGAAAAACACAAGTTGATTGGATATTCTGACAGTGATTGGTGTGGAGACGTAGATGATCGAAAGAGCACGGCTGGTTATGTGTTTTTCATGGGCAACACGACATTCACCTGGATTTCGAAGAAGCAACCTATTGTGACACTGTCGACATGTGAAGCTGAATATGTAGCTGCATCTTGGTGTGTTTGTCATGCAATGTGGCTCAGGAATTTGCTAAGCAAGTTGGAGGAAAAACAAGTTGGTCAAACTGTGATCCGAATTGACAATAAGTCGGCTATAGAGCTAGCCAAGAACCCGGTAAATCATGAAAGAAGCAAGCATATTGACGTTCGATTTCACTTCATCCGGGATCAAGTAAAGGAAGGAAATGTGGAGCTAACACACGTGACCAGTCAAGAGCAAGTCGGGGACATCTTCACAAAGCCACTGCCGACGTTGCTGCTCAACAATTGCAAGAAGATGCTTGGGATGAAAGATGGCAGAACCATTTAAGTTTATGAAGGAGAATTGTTGAATAAACTTTAAATGTTTTGTTAGTTTTATATTTAATAGTCTTAATTAATCAGTCATGTGTTTAGGTAAGTGAAAGACCAAGAGTTGTAAGAAAGTGAAAGGCCAAGAGTTGTGAGAAAGTGAAAGGCCAAGAGTTAGAGAGGCCAAGAGTTAGAAGTTTAGTTTTGTGGTTTATGACTAATTTAATGTTTTGGTTCATGAAAAGGCAATCTAGTGCCTATATAAACTAATCCATATTGTAAGCAACACATCACAAGAAAAAGAGAAATACAAGTTTTGTCTTCTCCACAAGAAAATAGTTGTTTTTATTTTAAGTTCTACATGATACCACAGAGTCCCATTACCGCTTTACTCCGATGACTTGCCGCCGGTGCAGGTGAAGAACAACAGTGGTACCCACAGAAAGAAAGGGGTGGCATGGACTGAAGAGGAACACAAGTGAGTTTGTGTAAAAGACCCATTTATTTTTAAATATTATTAATCTTGTGACTCAAAATCACGGTTCGAATATATATCAAAATAAATTCTTTGAAAAATAAAGGGGTAATTCATCCCTATCTTGGTTAGTTGGGGTTTAAAGATGAACGATTTTTTTAATGGTTGATTTACCATGTATTCTTTTCATTGGAGATTGAAAGCAAAAAATATAGTAACGTGCTTATTAAAGTGAATTATTAATGATAGGTAAAGTTCTTTTGTTCTTGAACTGGATTTTTGGTTTGGCACGGTTCGGTTCCTAATAAACAGAACAGAAACAGCAAAAAATTATAGGTGAAATATCTTAATTTCTTATCAAGTATCTGGCATTGCAATTCAGTCACTTTGTAGCAACAAAAACCATTAAAGAGATTCCTTTGTTTTCTTAATTTCCTTTATTTTCTTATTGTGTTTCTGTTATTGCCTTGATGTTGTGTCTGCTACGGTTCTGTTGATGGAAGGACAAAGTAGTATACGTAGGGATATCTTGAAAGAGAAGGCGTATATAGAAGAAAATTACCAACTCTCTCTCAAATTTTCTTTTCTATTTTCCCCTCTTTCCCAAAACTTCTGAGATCTCTATGTTTGTTTTTTTGTGATAGGTTATTTCTGTATGGGCTGCAGACATATGGAAGGGGAGATTGGAGAAGCATTGCTAGATATGTAGTTAAGACAAGAACTCCAACACAAGTTGCTAGTCATGCCCAAAAATACTTTATTCGACTTGCTCAAGGTGCCACAAAGAAGGAAAGGAAAAGAACAAGCATCCATGACATAACCTTAAATGCTGAAAACAACATCGGAGTTCCTGCTCATACTGTTCAAATGCTTCATCAGCAAGCTCAGGAATTGAGGGACGCACAGGAATTTCAGCAGCAATCACAGGAAATGCGAAGGTCGCAACCACCAAACAACAATAATGTGCCTAATCAAACAATGGGTGGAATTCAACAATCACAAGAAGAAGAAGTGCTGCATTTGCCCCCACCAACATTGAAGAAAATGAAAATAATGAGCATCCATGACATAATAACAGTTGAGCACCCACCAATCAATATCCCTCTCCCCATTCATCAGCAGAATTGGCTTCCCCCTCCTCCTGTTGTTACAATTCAGCAGCAGTTGCAAGAAAGGCTCAGCGTGCAAAAATTCTTGGAAGAAAATGTAATGCAGCAAGCACAAGAATTGCAGAAAGCACAAGAAATGAAGCTGTGGCACTGGCACCCACCAAACAATATGCCTGATCAAATGGGTGGATATGACCATGTTAACAAAAGCTCTTAGATGAGAAACTTGCTAGAAGCTGCATGGTCTGTGTGTAGCTTTCATTCAACTGCGAAACTGTGCATTAAGTACTTTTTTTTTTTATTTTTTTTATTTGGGTTAAAATTAATATTGTTTACCTATCTGAAAGAGTAGTTTCTGGTTTTTTATTTTATTTTATTAAGCTGATAGAGTAGGACTAATTCAATAGTATATGCAAGTCTCTATGATTTGGCTAGCTGATAGACTATTTTATTCAACTGTGGATAAGTCCTCTTGGTAGAGATGTTATTAGGAGTATTGGTAATTCCATTATTGATGAGGATTTATTAAGTCTCTATGATTTGGCTAGCTGATAGAATATTCCTTGTGGTGATTGCATTAGTGGTGCAGATTTTCTTTGAATTCCCTTGTGAATCCCCCAATTTGAAGTGTGAATTAGTGAGGATGGCATTTAAAACAAACTGGATCTTTGATTTTATCATATTTAAGTTTGTTCACATTGTGTCCAATTCAATAAGTCCTTTATAATTTGGTCTACCTGCAATTATGGTGTTGTATGGTTGTGGCTTATGCTCTTTGCTATGCATGTAATATAAGTAACCATTATAATTTAACACAAACAAATCATATTCTTTCTGTATGCATACCTAGTGGAAATATGCTTACTGTTTGATTTTCATGCCCATAATAGACAATAATGTTTCAGTACCCTGCTGGTAGCATCAATACTGTTTCTGTTCCTTGTGAGTCGTTCCCGTTCCCTGCAAGTAGAACTTGTTGACATTAAACAGACACTTCACACCCAAAGCCTTCAACCGAGTGATTTGTTCATATTACCAAAAGGTATGATCCATTATCATTATAATAAAAAATCCACTTCTGCCGCTGCTACATCAGATTCTTGGAAGTGCAAATGAAGGATTTTCATTATCCCGTTTAGTTTGTACGAGGATGCTTAAGAAACGTTCCAAAGATTTTTGTGCTTTTTAGAGAGCCATAGAACAAAATTAAATATGGGTATGCATAATGCTCAAAGAGCACTATGAGTTTTATGGATTTAACACAAGGTGCTAATAAAAAGCTGAGATGGTGCCAGCAGTAATAACCAAGGTTCCAAGAATCTTGGGAGCCATTTTAGTTAGAATAAAAAAAAGTTCTGAGATTATGCACTGACAGGGTTTGTTGATGTTATAGGGCATCTTTTGTTTTATCAATTTAAATGTAACTTGCATTTAATTGAACTAACTTTTCATATCCTCGCACTTGTATTAACTCAGTATATGACTTAGTTGTCCGTGTTTTGTGTTTGCGATACCTTGCAGTGTTGACATACCCTTTTCAAATTGAGGAAAAGAAATGCTTTATAATTGGTAAAGCGAAAAGTTAATTACATGGTTTTGGATTTGGAGGTGGTATTTCTTATTTGAAATGCTTTATATGGATAAGATATTGTCTATTATACTAATTTCAGCACAAAGTTGAAAAAAGTTACGGTGATCTATTATTGGGCTCCTTTGATTCTGCTGTCGTTGCTGATGAGAAAAATTGCAGCAAACTAATAATACTAGGATACGGGACCGTATCCTGGCCTAAAAAAAAACACATCAGGATACGGACCCGTATCCTGATGAAAATAAGTGTTGCTGTACATTTTTCCATCTGGAGCGACATGAGAACTATTAAAGCCTTTATTATTTCTCAACACTTTCGATACAACAATGCCCTGTTATTTCTATTGTCTTTTTGAATATCAAGGAGAGTGCTCATCCAACAATGCTTATTCTCCTTCTAATCAAGAGGAAAAAAAAGGAAAAAGAAAAGAAAAAACTATTTGTTATCCACCATGATTAAGTGAAATGAATTTAATACATGCTTAATAGATTGATTCTAATTTGGTTCTTGACCTAGCATTTTGATATGATTAGGGGTGTGCATGGGTTAGGTCGGGTCAGTTATTTGTGCCACCCTGACTCAATTTGATTTTTATAGGTCAGGTATTTTGACCCAACCCGATTTAATTTGATCAAAGTCAGGTCTGACCTAGCTTGAAATTTTTTGAACTAGTTCAGAACCGAGTCGGATCTGACCTGACTTGATTTCTGATGTGGGTCTGACTTGGTTTCAAAATCGGGTCAAATTCGACCTGACCCGTTTTGACTTGGTTTCAAAACATGTTTTTAATTTGGTTTTTTGTATAGTTATTGATTTAATTTTTAAACTTATATAATAGAATTATTTATTTATTTTAAAAATTATAAATTATATAATAAATTTGATATTTAATGAATAAATAAAGGAATGTAATTTTTTTAACAAAAAAAGTTATTTAATTTTAAAATCCAAATACAACGAGTTACATTAGTTACATGGGAGAGAAGATGAACAACAAAATTCAAGAGAGAGAAAAAGCTACGATGTAAAAATCATTAAAATAAATTAAAAAAATGAAGAAATAGAGAGAAAGAAAATCGACTGCTTGTTATGAAAATGAAGGAGGCGATGTTGGAAGGATCAGAGTTAGATCCAAAGCAGTTAGATCCAAAGCCAATAACAAAGACCATTATAGCAAAACATGGCATCAATAATATCATACCATATGAGTTTAAATCAATCAATCAACTCGGGATTGAGCATAAGAAAAGTCGAGAAGTATACCTTGAACTGCAATTGTGATTGCGGTGGCTGATCTCTTCGGTGTAGTGGAAGAATATCAACAGAGAGAAGAGAGAAGAGAGAAGTGAGAAGTGAGAACCCTAAAAACTAAAACTACAATTGTGATTTTTTTTTCACATAGTGGGTATGGGTCAAGCTTTGGGTCAATTATTAAAATAAGGGAGGTCTAAAATTGACGGATTAGTATTTAAAACTAGTTCAAAAAATAGGTATTTTTGGGTCAGGTCAAGGTCAGATGGCAGGTGACGTGAATCGGCAAGTGTACCGAATCGCGCAAGTAATACAATGATAAGTCAAAGTTCGTATCCACAGAGAGTGTGTCTAAATCAATTAAAACTTTTCCTTTTAAGATTAAATATTTCAAAAGGTGTTTTTGACACGAATGTCAGGATTGTGTGGGAATTTGATTTATAAAATTAAAAGACTTGTTTTTGGTTCTTTTTGAAAAAGAAATGAAATAAGGATTTAAATATGTAAGAAAAGTGCTGCAGTTAGAGATCACTCACCAATGATCCCCACCTTTTACTATGGATTAAGTTAAATATTAATATGTAAATCGTGAAATTAGATAATTATCAGATAAATGTATCAATAGTTAATTCTCAATCCCTTGAGGAATTAACCCTTTAATCTCATATAGAACCCTAATTCCTTGAGGTGCCCTATATGAGATCAAGCATAAAGATCGATAATTGAAACATCTACAATATGAATCATGTCTATGTCTAGATCATGTTCATACCGTCGTTCTATCCCCTTTCCGGATTAAAGACCTCAGATCCCTCTTGTTGGCCCTAATCCTCAGATTTATTATTACTTACTAGATTGATCGGATCTAATAATAACAATAACAATACGATCAGAATAGAACGAAATTCAAAAGATAAATATATTCATAAAAACTCAATCCATTGTATCAGGGGTTCACAAGGGTTCGTGACCCTAACTACAGCAAAGAGGTTCTAGCCAACCATTATCATGGCTAGAATCCAATATTCAAATGAAAATATAAACTAAAAGAACTACAGAAAGGTAGAAGAAGAGATTTCTCTCCAGAGCTTCCGCCTCCGAATGACCTCAGTTGTTCAGAATATCAAGAGTGTCTTCTAGGGTTGCCTTATGCCCTTTTTATAACCTGAAAATCCTCCTTTTCTCGCAACTGACAGCTGTCTATCTCAATCCCACGCTTGGAGCGCAGGATCCACCCTCCAAGCGTGGAGCTTCTGCCTTTTTTGTTTTCTCCACGCTTGAAGCGTGGAGTTCCACGCTTGAAGCGTGGACTCACTGTTCTGAAGTCTTTTCCCACGCTTCAAGCGTGGGTTCCTACGCTTGGAGCGTGGGGCTTCTGTCTGATTCTTCTTCTTACTCCTTTATTTGTTATTTTCCTCCTGTAAACATGAAGAATTTGAGTGAGAGAGTGTCTGACAATTTTTATTCAATAATTTCACCACATATACACTTTTATACACAGTTTTAGATCTGATTTCCTGCTGTTTTTGATCTATAAAAGTATATATGCTGGGAGCATATCAAACAATTCCCAGATTTAAACATTGCTGTCCTCAGCAATAACTGCTTCAAACTTAGAAATTTGTACAGCAGTGTTTCAACACAATATCAACCAAACACTTGAAGAAATCATCATGTCATGCCTGACTGAATTCTGCAAGAATTCTGATTATGCCATCAATTCTCTGAAAAATCATGAATGTAATCTGAACATCCCTTACCAAGACAAACTATATCACTCTCACTCTGGTGTTTTTAGGGTATCAGACATACATAACCATCACAGCTGCAACACTGCCATAGGCTTGATCATATTCTCAAGATCCTTAAAATTGAAGGATTCAAACACATGCACTTAACTGATCAAAGGACTTTCAATGGTTTTAATTTGGCCTAGCTAAGGTAGGAATTTGTATGGAGAGTGGCTTCAAATGCTATGAGATTGACACTGAGAACAACCCAATTTAGATAAGTTTAACTTATCAATTTTGCTCCACTAACTTGCCCACAGAATTTCGGGAAGTCAATTCCTATGTTTGACCAATTTATTCACAATGTTTCACCCGCATGTTTTTCTTTTTCCCTTTTCTTTTTTTTTTTTTTTTTTTTTCCAATTTGCTTAGTGTAGTGGAGCTTACCTTAGATATTTTCTCTCTTTTTGAGAAAAATCAGTAGTTCAATCTCACTTAGGGTAAGTTCATCATGGATAGGTTAAGCAACATTTTGGGTAATTACCAATGAATAGGCTCAAACCTCAAAGGGATAACAATGGAAAAATTAATTATACAGGTGAGCTTTATGGCCAGAGCTATCAAGAACAAATTGCCTTATCATATCAGTTAAAATGCATGCCTTGTAGAGAAACAAACCAAGTTCTAGAGTGTCAGTACAGTGAGGCCTCTCAGAAAAAAAATTACTGTATAGGCTCAAACCTCAAGGCTATGATTTCAGACTAGATTTCACAGAGATATCAGGCATATCATCAATTCTAGCACATAATTTCAGACAGACGAACAATTCTAATCTCTACTCATGCTAAGTGACATCATGCCAAAACTTTCAAAGCTTAATGTACTTCCTAAGATGAATTCAATCATTTGTTTAAGGAAGCAACATCTAAATCTGAGATTATCAATAGGCATATTCCAAACAACATACAGGCATATTCCAAAAAATTTTGCTGAATTTTTAAAATTACTTAAACCAAGACAGATATTTAAAACTGAAAATGTAAGTTGGTTCGAATATCTCCCCTGAAATGAAGTGTGGTTCCACAATTGCAGCTAAAGCGCAAGAACAGGTGGGCAAGGTCATCCACCATTCCCAGATTTTAGAAATTGCTGTCCCCAGCAATAACTAAGTTCAATCGATTAAGAACAGCTGCGCAATTAAAGCACACATCATTAACAATAATATATCAGCAAAACAGTGAGAAAGACCCTGAGATGTTCATATCCAAACAGTAAACTTGACCCTAACAAAATCCTATTGGTCATTTAAAACAAAACACGAAAATTAACAACGTCCGAAAAAAAATAAAAGTAACAACAGCCAATGATCACTCCTCCATGGTATACTGCTGGAAAGAGCTAGGAGGATCTGCTGGATCTATCCCCATCTTCAGGCACATGGCCTTCATCATAGCATGCATCTCGAGTATGATCGGAGAATCCTCATAGAGTGGCTGGCGAGCAGATGATGATGCTGCTGATGTCTGGGATGCTGGAGGTGCCTGAGGTACTGGCGGATCCTGTGGCTCTGGAGGGGGTATAGGATTACCCTGGCTATTGAGAAGCCATGCTGCATGTTTTTCGGATTCCTTGTAATAACCCTCCAATGCAATCTTTGTCATAGGCTTTTCAGCCTTTACATCCAATGGCTCATTAGCGGGAATTTCAACCCCAGCTCTAATACACAGATGGGAGATTAAAGAACTGTGAGCCAATAGATTATTTTCCTTGCTCTGAGTTATCATGTGGACAATCCTGTCAGATAGAATAGCAGCAATATTCAGATTTTTGTCCCCCATCAGCACATAATATAGCACAGCCCTCTCGACATTAACATCACTTTTGTTCGTAGAAGGAATAACGGTTGCATTCACAAAAGTGTGCCAGCTGATAGCCTCACCAGTAAGGCTGAGCCTAGTAAATTTTTCGGGTACATTAGTGAGACCCTGCCTAAACTTCCATTCAGAGAATGGACTGGTGATCTTTTCCCGAACTTCATCAGCTATGAGGGGCATTTCTTCCCGATAATACCCTTCTGACGGCTGCATCAAATTGAATAATCGGGCAAACTCACACTCAGCCGTAGGGTCATATGAAGTTTGTAGTAATTCTTCAATTGTCGCAGCATCAAATGGCACTTCCTTCCCTCTCACCCAACTCCTTCGGGTGGCATTGACCATGTTCTTATCAGCATTGGCTAGAAATTCTCTGAGAATGCGCCCAGAACTGTCTTGTGGAAAAGTGACCAATGTCCTCCAGTGTCTCCTTTGAACTACCGAATAAATGTTATCAAAAAGTAGGAGACTCCCCAAATCGAACCCCCTTTCTTTGATTACATTTTTATTCAGCAGTTTAGTTTCATAAACTTCCTGCTTTTCAGCGGACAAAAATCTTCTGGGGTCAAAATTTGTGCGGGGTCTTTTCGCAGCAGATGACCCTTCGGTGCCCTTTTTCATTCTTTTCTCCTGAAACTCAGAAAAGTTCCCAATACATATGCATAACAATTATTATCAGCAGACAGATTCAGTTCATGACATCATGCACCTCAATTCCCAGATTTAATTTCAATCAAACATTCAAATCAACAATCTCAACTTATTAATCATGCATATCAACAGTTCTTCCATTTTTTCCATGACTAATACCACTACCTTCATGATTAACCCCCCCCACTTATACAAAAAAAATGATTATGCTCATTTCCAGCCAAACATATCACATGCTAAAAATATCATACCTCATGCGTATTCATCCGTTAAACACATACCACATACCAAAAAAAATATCATACCTCTCCTATCCTCATAACCATCGTCAATTAGCGAGAAAAGGAAAAAGAAATGGTTACCTTTTCTCCAGCCATGTCGATCAAAATTTGAATTTTATGCAGAAATTTGATCCTCACGTGAACGGTGGAGAAGAAAAACTATGGTGGAGATGATGGCGGTGCGGTGTGTGGTGGTGCGGTGGTGTGGTGGTGGTGTGGTGGTGGTAAGGTGAAGGAAAGGGAGAGAAGAAGAAGAATGGAAGATGGAAGTGGAGAGGGAAAGGGGAAGGGTGAGGGAGGAATGAGGAATAGGTGGGGAGGGAGGAGAAAGAAAAAATGGAGGGAGTGGAGGAGAAGAAGGAAGAAAGAAGAAAATGGGGAGAGTAGGGGGGAGGGGGCGCGGCGCTGTAGAAAACAAGTTAGGGTTAAACATTTAAAACCCTTTCCACGCTTGAAGCGTGGGATTCCACGCTTCAAGCGTGGACCTACTGCCCTTGTCGATCCATATTCCTCTTCTACGCTGCAAGCGTGGAGTTCCACGCTTGGAGCGTAGACATTCTGTGTCTGGCTCTTCAACTTCCATTCCCACGCTTCAAGCGTAGGGTTCTACGCTTGGAGCGTGGGACTACTGTCCCCTTTCGAGTTTCCTGCGCTGCAAGCGTGGGTTCCCACGCTTGAAGCGCCCAGCTTCTGCTCCAACATTTTTTTCTACGCTCCAAGCGTAGGGTTCCACGCTTGGAGCGTAGATCCTCTGTCCCAGTTTTCCTTTCTGCGCTTGAAGCGTAGAGTTCTACGCTTCAAGCGTAGACTCTCTGGATCTTTCACTTCCTTCCTTCATTCAAATTTTTTTTTTTTTTTTTTTTTTTCTGGTTTACCTAAAAAAATTGAAAACAAGATACAAATACAAGGATAAAAATGTTGGGTTGCCTCCCAACTAGCGCGTGTTTAACGTCCCGAGCCTGA
Source organism: Gastrolobium villosum (assembly GCA_032173675.1). Lineage (NCBI taxonomy): Eukaryota > Viridiplantae > Streptophyta > Magnoliopsida > Fabales > Fabaceae > Gastrolobium > Gastrolobium villosum. The sequence continues at coordinate 44,069 of JAVKPL010010638.1, forward strand.
CGGTTACCTCATTTAAGTTGCAATGGAATGAAGGCGCAAAGCCACAACTTGTTTCATTACGGGTCCTCCATGGAAGAACTTCAACCTAGAGCCATTGACCTTGAAGGGTCTGTCGTCCTCCATGGAAGATATCTCAACAGTACCATATGGAAAGACTTTTTTAATCACAAAAGGTCCTGTCCACCTGGATTTCAACTTCCCTGGAAAAAGTTTCAATCGGGAATTGTACAACAATACCTGTTGACCAGGCTCAAACTCCTTGTGTTTAAGTTTGCTATCATGATACTTCTTAGCTTTTTCTTTATAAATTCTAGAGCTTTCAAAGGCTGAATTCCTAAACTCATCAAGCTCTAACAGTTGAAACTTTCGTTTCTCAAAAGCTGCTGTGGCATCAAAGTTTAGGAATTTAATAGCCCAAAAGGCTCTATGTTCAAGCTCCACTGGTAAATGACAAGCTTTCCCGTACACAAGCTGATAGGGAGACATTCCTATCGGAGTTTTGTATGCAGTTCGGTATGCCCACAGTGCATCATCCAGTCTTTTTGACCAATCCTTTAGAGAAATACTGACAGTCTTCTCCAGGATTCGCTTCAATTCCCTATTGGAAACTTCCACTTGGCCACTTGTCTGCGGATGATAAGGTGTAGCGACCTTATGCCTGACACCATACTTTGTTAACAGATTTTCAAACTGCTTATTGCAGAAATGAGAGCCTCCATCACTTATGATTGCTCTTGGCACTCCAAATCTGGTAAAGATATTCTTTCTCAGGAAGTTTACAACCACCTTCGCATCATTAGTAGGAAGAGCTGTTGCCTCAACCCACTTAGAAACGTAGTCCACAGCTACCAGAATGTACTGGTTGGAATAGGAAGATGGAAATGGTTCCATGAAATCAATCCCCCATAAATCAAATAATTCCACCTCCATAATAGTGTTTAGAGGCATTTCATCTTTCCGGGAAATGTTCCCTATCTTTTGGCATCTT